>WNWK01038100.1:0-18122 GCA_009830355.1 Cherax destructor | reverse complement strand
ACTTGTTAAGCAGTTGAGTCCCCAGAAAAGAACCACCATGAAACACTGGTGGAGTTATAACTGGAGAAGACTACTGACGGGGGTGGTCGGCTACGTGGGGAAAGGGGGGACCAGTGTAGGTAGAGATGCCAGATTTTTCTCAGATTTTGTAAAGATCTCCTGCCTGTTTTCCCTCACCTGTGTCGGATGCCCCTGAGCTGACAATCGGCTAAAAAAAAACGAAATAAAAAAATTATTCACAACTCAAGAAATCAACACGATAGACGTACGGCTTTTAAAAAGAAATAGTGAGGATTAAATGACGTTACACTACGTAAGCCCAAATAAAGACAAAGAAATTGCAGGATAAATACTTAAGAGTAAAGGCTTTTTACAAAAAACCCAAAATTTAAACCCCAAACCTATAATACATTAAACAAATTGGAACGAAAAAACACAAATTTGATGGGACCCGAAATGGGGTGACTGACCACCGGGAGAGACACTCGTCACATAACACCACCGGTCAGAGGACACTCGTCACCTAACACCCCCGGTCAGAGAACTCGTCACCTAACACCACCGGTCGGGAGACACACTCGTCCCCCTAACCCCCCCGGTCAGAGAGACACTCTCCCCTAACCCCCACCATTCATACATACTTCCACCACTCCTATCTAATGAAAGTTTCCCTTACACACACACACACACACACACACACAAAACACACAGTATTGGAAACAAGGTTAAAGGGTTTTGGGTACAAAAAGCGGATGGAATTACGAATAAGTATAAAATTGGAATGAAAAGAAAGGGGATGAGGCATCCCCAGACATCATAGCGGTTAAAAACTAAACTAAATGAGACAGTAACAGATGCAATCTTCCCACAGGGATATCAGATCCTGAGGAAAGATAGGAGGAGGGGGGGGAGGAGGGGTTTTTTCTTGTAAGGCACCGTTGGAGATTCGAAAAGGGGTAGGAGTGGAGGGGGTAAAAAACGGGACTTCATAGTAGGTACCACCAGTCTGGGGGACATAAGATAGTCATTGCAGTGATGTATAACCCACCACAGAACTGCAGGGGGCCCGGGGAGAAGAATACGGGAAAAACAACAGAGCGATGGTGGCCCCCCCGGGGGGGAGGTGGAAAAAAAAGCACACATGAGCAGGCGAAGCTACTGGTCGGGGGGATTTCAAACAGGGGGAGATCGAGGGGGAGAAATGAACCACGTGGGGGTCCAGAAATTGGGGAAGCCAAGATGATGGACGTGGTACGGAAAAACCCCCTGATGCACCAACATGTCAGGGACAAAAACCAGAGAGAGGGAGAAGATGAACCAGCAACCCCGGACCTTGTATTCACCCTGAACAGCTCAGATATTGAAGACAAACCCCACAGAGCCCCTGGGAGCCAGTGACCATATGGTGTTAAAATTTTGAGTACATTGTGAGCTGGGTGGAGAGGGAAAAATTCCCCGTGAGACAAACCAGATTTAAAAAAGGGGAAACTACGGGGGGCATGAGGATTTTCCTGCAGGACTTCCCCGGGGGGAAAGGAAAGGAAAGGGGGAGGGGCAATAAATGAAATGATGGAATCCGTAGGGGCAAAGTGCAAGGAGGCAGGGAAAACGGTTTATACCCAGAGGAAAGGGGTTAAATGGGAAGGCCAGAAAGAGCCCCGGGTTTTCCCCCAAAGGTGCAGGGAGGCAAAGACTCAGAGTATCGGGAATGGAAACTTTAAAGGGAAAAAGAACCCAAGAAAAAAAAGAGTTAAAATTAGAAGAGCTAGAAATGAGTATGAAAGGTACGGAGGGGCCCAGAAACAGTAAAAAAATGACATAGCATCGAAAAGTTAAGTCCGACCAAAACTGATGTACAGTCACATCAAAGGGGGAAGACAACAGTCAAGGACCAGGTGATAAGGGGGGAGGAGAGAAGAGGGGAAAAACTAAGGGGTAATGATCAAGAGGTATGGGGGGACCCCAACTTGGGTTTTAAAAGGGAATTTTTCCAATGGGGAAAGGGGAAGGCAGCTGGGTAGACAGGACTGGTTCGTCACCAACAAGGGATGTACCAAGTGCGGGGGGGCCCCAACACACAAGGGGAGGAGGAAGTGAAGCTTTACTCAGTGACCCAATCCTAAAGGGGCGAGGGGCCCCGGGACAATATCCCCCCGGGGGGTTCTTCGGGAAGGGCTGAGGCCTGAGTGTGCCACTTACCATAATAAAAACATCCCTTGAAACTGGGCAGCTACCTGAGGTATGGAAGAAGGCCAACGTGGGGTTTTTTAAAAAAAAAACAGAAAAGAGGCAGTAAACAAAAACCGGTGCCCCTTTCATGTATAGTGTGCAAAGTCCGGGGGAAAATCATCGGAAAAAAATGGTGGAACACCTTGAGCTAAAGGGGGTAATAAACACCAGACAGCACGGTTGGGAAGGGGGAAATCCTGGTAACAAACCACCTAGGGGTTCCCCATGATAAAGAACAAAAGGGGGGGCAGGAGAAAAAAGGGGGGGTTGATTGCATTTTCCTGGACTACAGGAAGGCCTTCGACACAGTTCCCCACATGAGATTAGTAAAGAAGTTAAAAAACAAGCGGATATAACAGGAAGGGCACTGGAATGGATCGGGGGAAAACCTCAAAGGGAGGCAAAACGGGTCATGGTGGTGGGGGTATCACAGTGGGCGCCTGTGACGAGCGGTGTCCCCCCGGGGGGGCAGTCCTAGGCCAAAAGGGTTTTTCCTGGTATATGTAAATGACATGACGGACGGGATAGACTCAGAAGTGTCTCTATTCGCGGATGATGAAAAAAATGGGGAGAATCCCATCGGAAGGGACCAGGCAGGTCTGCAAACAGACCGGGGCAACCCCCGACATCGGGGCTAGCAATTGGCTTTTGGGTTTAATCCCCCCAAATGCAAAGTAAAAAGGATCGGAAAAAGGAAAAAAAAAAGACCGCTGACAGAGTACAAGTTTTGGGGACAAAGGCTACAAACCTCGGCAAGGAGAAAGACCTTGGGGAGTATAACGCCAACCCCTCCCCAGGCAATAAAAAAGATAATTTCGGCGCATATGGGGGATTTAAAAAATGTTGGGGCCCCCTTCCCCAAGGAATCGTTAAAAACCTGTATAAATTTTCGTCAGGCCCATACTAGAATATGCAGCACCAGTCGGAACCCCACTTTTGGGCAAGACGTAAAGAAATAAAAGTGAAAAAAATTTTTTCAAAAAAGGTTATTTTTACAACTCGGGGGGCTGCCTTATAAAAAAAAATTGAAATAGGACTAACAACACTGGAGGAAAGGGTCAGGGGAGACATGATAAGACATACAAAATACTGGGGGGAATTGACAAGGTAGATGGGGCAGGATTTTTAGAGGGGGAACACAGAAACAAGGGGACACAACTGGTTTTAAGACTCAGATGAGTAAAGGGGGGGGTCAGGAAGCATTTCTTCAGCCACAGAGTAGTCAGGAAGTGGAATAGCCCCAAAAAAATATAGTGGGGGCAGGAACCATACATATTTTTTTAAAACAAGGTATGATAAAGCCATGGAGCGGGGGGGAGATGAGACCCAGTAGCAGACAGGAAGAGGCGGGGCCGGAGCTGAGTCTCGCCCCCCGAAAAAACAATTAGGTGGGGGACAGGCAATAGGGGGTGAGGAATGAAGGAAGGAAGGAGGAGAGCTCACGGGGGGTAAACAGGAAGAAAAGGGAGCTCAGCTCATGATTCAGGAAGGATTACAGTTGAGAAAAAAAGGCTTCCAGCAAACCGAGGTAGTAGGTTGCACCGAAGTGGGGGACACACTGTATACCATGTACATCAAACCCATGGTCAAATGTCTCAAAGTCCTGGTCAGGCCCTGTATGTCAAGCCCTGGTCAAACACGAAAAGAAATTAAAAAAAAGGGGAAAAAATTTTTTCCAAACAAAAAATTGGGCCCGTAAGCTGATGGGTATATCGGGGGGGGGGAGAGGTTAAGCGAATACAGCCTGATGACACTAGCGGAGGGGAGAGAGGGGGGACATGATAACGACAAAAAAAAATACCAAGTGGAATTAAAAAGGTGGATAGAAAAAACAATATTTCATAGAAGGGACACAATAGTACGGGGCCACAACTAAAAGTAGATAACTCACCCCGGGATGTTAGGAAATATTTCTTCAGTCACAAGTTCCCCAAGGAAGTAGAATAATGTTTAGAGGATGTAGTGGGGGGAGGTTCCATTTTTTTAAAAGATGCCCCATAAACCATATGAAGCAAAGAAAGAGTGGAGCTAGTGTCGACCAGAAAAGAGAGGGGCCCCGAACTATCAATCACCCCGGGTGTCCCCCAGTGAAGAGGAGGGGCCCCTAACCCCATCAATCACCTAGTGTCGACCAGAAAAGGGGGGGGGCCCCTGAACTATCAATCTTTTCGACCAGTGAAGGGGGGGGGGCCCCCTAACCCCATCAATCGCCTAGTGTCGACCAGTGAAGGGGGGGGGTTTGGAACTATCAATCACCTAGTGTCGACCAGTGAAGAGGGGGGCCCCCCTGAACTATCAATCCCCAAAAGTGTCGCCAAAAGTGAAGAGGAGGGGCCCCTAACCCCATCTAAAAAGGTCGACCAGTGAAGAGGAGGGGCCCCTGAACTATCAATCACCTAGTGTCGACCAGTGAAGGGGGGGGGCCCCGGGGAACCATCAATCACCTAGTGTCGACCAGTAAAGGGGGGGGCCCTTTTAAATTTTATCAATCACCTAGTGTCGACCAAAGAGGGGGGCCCCCCTGAACTATCAATCGCCTAGTGTCGACCAGAAAAGGGGGCCCCCTTTTGAACTATCAACCCCCCAGTGTCGACCAGTAAGGGGAGGGGGCCCCTGAATATCAACCCCCCCTAAAAACCCAAATAAAAAAATTACACAGTTCAATTCATTTCACACACAGTTCATTTGGGTTACATTTGGTGCCCCCTGACAAAAAGTATAATTCAGTAAGAACTACATCGGAACCTTCCCCACTAGTGGTCCAGGTTAGCCCTTGGTAGAGCTTGGGGTTTAATTTTCGCTGTTCGAGCCCCTCGTCTACCCTTCTGTATATTCATCAACAGCTGTTTATCACTACTTAATTTTGGGTTTTTAGACAATGTTTGCATTGAAAGGGAAAAAATAAATATACTGTTAAAGTTCCGGGGGCCCGGGGGATAAGAGTTTGGGTTTAGTTACAGTTAATGACTCTGATGGAATGCAACACAGTGATTACCTCTGTTGCAGTTTTCTTAATAGTAGACAGAACCCCCCCATATATATATATATATATATATATATATATATATATATATATATATATATATATATATATAAAATTTTTAAATATATATATATATATATATATATATATATATATATTTTTTTATATATATATATATATATATATATATATATATATATATATATATATATATATATATATATATATATATATATATATATATATATATATATATATATATATATATTATATCATCAAATGAGCTAATAAAACAAATTTTCCCCACAACCTCAGTGTTCCCCGCAGGAATACAAGCCCCCCCTTTTCGCCAGTGCCATATATATATATATATATATATATATATATATATATATATATATATATATATATATATATATATATATATAAAAACATACATACATACATACATACATACATACTTGTGTGAGTGTGTATGTGTGTGTCTAAAAAAATTTAATTATATTTACTAATAAATTTTTTTCCCTTTTTAGGATGCAGGCAACCCGCCACCCAAAAACATCATGAAGGGGATAGTTGCCAACAAACATGTGCCCCTTTGATAACCTTAAAAATTACAATTATTAGCCCAAAAAAAACACACAACCACATACACATTTATGACTCACAAACCGAATGACACTATTGCAAACAAACCATAAAGGGCGGGGGAGAACCCGGGTTTTAAAAACTTTTCCGACGGACACCACCCCCGGGCCAACTGGCTTAAAAATCCCCAAAAGGTATATGGTGTATAAATATATCCTATGGGGGATAAATATACCTAGTTGGATGACTTCTATTGTAGCCAGCTACCCCGGGGACCGGGGGCTGGGGCTCTGACCCGGGGGGTTTAACCCCCCCCGTGGAAATTTTTTTAAATTTAAAACACACACACCATCTACCAGATGAACCAGGGGTGATGGGATGTGTACCAATTTTCCCGCAGCCCGCCTGGTTTTCTAAATTTTAAACCCCCGGGGGTTGGAAAAATCTCGAAAACGATAAAAGGGGGGAAAAAATACATCGTATTTCCACATACAACCTTTCTGTACATACACCTAAACACCAGCATGAACCACACTTGTGCCTACACTCACTTCTATTAATAAATAACATTTTTCCACCCTCTGTTTTCTAAAAAAAAAAAAAAAGGAAGAAGAAGATCTTTTCGAAGCCCGCTTTTTGACGTCACCCAAAAAAAACGCTCAAAAACCAAGGGTTAAAACTTGTAAGTTGTCCCCCTGACTTTTTTGGCTTGATTTAAAAAATAGCTTTTTTTAAAAAAATTTTCCTTTTCTGTTGTGCCTTTCTGTTGATTGTTATTATTTTCTCTCTCTCTCTCTCTCTCTGTTCAAGTGCTTTCCTTTAATTTTTTTTTAGTTTTCTTCTGAGTTTGTTTACATAGTCTTTTTTAAAAGAGCAAACAATAAGTAACTAAACCCTTTCCCTTTTTGCAGGACAAGGGATTCGAATACCCCCAACCCGACTATGTGGACGGGAATAAGCTGTTTGGGGAAAAAGGCATAATGTTGACGCCCGAACAGTGGCAAGCTTTAAGGGGGGGGGGAAACCATTCGTAACTTAGTCACCGTTGGCCTAACGGTCCCAACGGCTACCCGGGGGACCCTACACCACGTTAGTCCAGGTAAGCCAGACCCAGTGGTCCCCACACCACAGTTAGCCCCCCTGGTCCCCCACACCACATTTAAAACCAAAACCAGATAAGGCAGGGGGGCAGTGGAATTTTCTGATGATTTGTTTAGTTCCAAAATTTAAATTTGGGGTTCCAATTTTTTTTTTGACCAGTTTCATGAAGTTTCTTTTATTACTTAAATCCTAAGTTGTTCCCGCGAGATCAATTTCTATCAAAAAAAAAAATAGTATTTGGTACTCTGCGCGTATTTAATATTCCATATCAAAAACTAATTTTTTTCCAAAAAAAAAAAAAGAATTATTACAGAGTGGGGAAAAAGAGTTTTTAGTGGGGTTTAAAAAATTTAACTGGGGATCTAAATTATTCAAAAAGAAACTAAAAATTATTCCATCAAAATTAAAATCCCAGTTTTTGTAAAATAACAAATTATCATCTTCACAAATATAAGCTAATTCAAACAATCCCCTATGATCCAGCAACTTTGAAAGTTTAAATCCAATCAGACGATGCATTCTTGGGTTTCTTACAGCGACCAGTTTCCCAAAATACATCGTTAACTTACGTATAAATCCACAAAAAGTTGTAAAGTTATTGGTGTTTTCTGAAAAAATCGTATTAAAAAATCACATATTTTGAAAAAAAACTGTGTCATTTTTCTTATTTGTTCAATGTAATTAGCAAATTGTCACCCCCCACTTCCCCCAAAACTTTTCTAAGTAAATAAAAAACTTAAGCGTTTGATGTCTATTTGGGGAATAAAATTTTATGTCTATCAGAATCAGTTTGATTCTATCAGAATCCCCTTTGATGTCTATCAGAATCAGTTTGATGTCTATCAAATCGGGGTTTATGTCAATCAGAATCAGTTTGAAGTCTATCAGAATCAGTTTGATGTCTATCAAAAAAGTTTGATGTATATCAGAATCAGTTTCATGTCTATCACAATCAGTTTCATGTCTATCACAATCAGTTTGATGTCTATCAAAATCCCCTTTGATGTCTATCAGAATCAGTTTGATGTCTATCAGGGTATTTGATGTCTATCAGAAAAAGTTTAGTCTATCAGAATCAGTTTGATGTCATCAGAATCAGTTTGATGTCTTTCCGAAAATTTTTGTCTATCAGAATCAGTTTGGGGGTTTTTTCCCCAATCAGTTTGATGTCTATCAGAATCAGTTTGATGTCTAAAAAGAATCAATTTCCTTCAGTTTTTAAAACGAAACCTTTTTTGGAATTAATAATTAAAAAAAATTTTTTAGTGTTAAGGGGGTTAGCAAAGACACCTGCACACCAGAACACCTGCACACCAACACAATTGCACACCAGCACACCTGCACACCAGCACACCCCCACCCAGCCCCACCTGCACACCCCCAAACACCTGAAAAAGCACACCTGCACCCCCAGCACACCGCACACCCACACCCACCCTTTTCCCCCCAAAACACCTGCACACCCCCCACAAACAAACCAGCACACCAGCACACCTGCACACCCCCACACCAGCCCCCAACAAACCAGCACACCTGCACACCAACAAACCCCCACACCAGCACACCAACAAACCAACACCTGCACACCCAACAAACCAGCACCCACACCAGCACACCCCCACCAGCACACCAACAAACCAGCACACCAGCACACCTGCACAAACAAAAAAAAACACCTGGCACCAAACACCCCCGCCCCCCCTCGCACCAGCACAAACACACCTGCACACCAACACACCCCCCCAACACACCTGCACACCAACACACCCCACCAACAAAAAAATAATAATAATAATAATAATAATAATAATAATAATAATAAAAAAAAAATAATATCTTTATTTTCACAAAGTACATGTACAAGGTATACAGACCATAATGACATCAATGACTTACTACTATATGAAAAACCCCTTGTTATGCTGAGCATTTAGGTCAGTTTTTCCCCCAAAAGGTGCGACAAACACAAGTCGACCCCCAGGGGGCCCATTTTACTGATGGGTGAACATAAACAACCAATGTAAAAACACGTCCGATATTTCCACCCCCCTTGCCGGGAATCCCCAACCCCCCACCCTCACCATGTGAAGCGAGAAACCCCCCCGGCCACGGTACATTCTACACTGGAACTGTTTCAATGTTCATTCTCAGCTATTTTACCAAATATATCCTTTAAAAAATAATCAAAACAAGTTTCAACTTTTTTCTGACGAGAGTTTTTTAAATTATTACATTTAAAAACAAAATGAGTAATGACTATTTAAAAATTTAGAAGACGACAACTGCACATGTTAATAACTGAATGGGGGCTCCTCAAGATGGACTGGAAGGTTGTAAACACGTTCCCAGGCGGACCAACTGATTACCTCAATATCCTCTTTTTTTTCCCCTTGTCTCTGTATTGGACTGAAAAACCACTTTTTGGCGATACATTTCCCAGGGGTTTGAATCCCAAATGGTGCACAAGTGTTTTATTCTTCAGTCTTATTCTTCAGTCTTATTCTTCAGTCTTATTCTTCACTCTTATTCTCCAGTCTTATTCTTCAGTCTTATTCTCCAGTCTTATTCTTCAGTCTTATTCTTCAGTCTTATTCTAAAGTCTTATTCTTCAGTCTTATTCTTCAGTCTTATTCTTCAGTCTTATTCTCCAATCTTATTCTTCAGTCTTATTCTCCAGTCTTATTCTTCAGTCTTATTCTTCAGTCTTATTTTCCAGTCTTATTCTTCAGTCTTATTCTCCAGTCTTATTCTCCAGTCTTATTCTTCAGTCTTATTCTTCAGTCTTATTCTTCAGTCTTATTCTTCAGTCTTATTCTCCAGTCTTATTCTCCAGTCTTATTCTCCAGTCTTATTCTCCAGTCTTATTCTTCAGTCTTATTCTTCAGTCTTATTCTTCAGTCTTATTCTTCAGTCTTCCTTAGTGTTTTAAATATGAAGCTGAGATAATGAGACATTCTCAAGGTCAGTAAGAACATAGAGGACGAAAATAAGAATTCAGGCAACAATTTAAAGGTGACCCATCGAGGATACCTAATAAATAAGCAAGGCAGTGAAGGTGTCCCATCGAGGATACCTAATAAATAAGCAAGGCAGTGAAGGTGTCCCATCGAGGATACCTAATAAATAATCAAGGCAGTGAAGGTGTCCCATCGAGGATACCTAATAAATAAGCAAGGCAGTGAAGGTGCCCCATCGAGGATACCTAATAAATAAGCAAGGCAGTAAAGGTGCCCCATCGAGGATACCTAATAAATAAGCAAGGCAGTGAAGGTGCCCCATCGAGGATACCTAATAATTAAGCAAGGCAGTGAAGGTGTCCCATCGAGGATACCTAATAAATAAGCAAGGCAGTGAAGGTGCCCCATCGAGGATACCTAATAAATAAGCAAGGCAGTGAAGCATATAGTGAAACAACTCTAATCATCACTCATAAGTGTGTATTCATCTTTCTCACATTTGAGATATACGTAGTTGTAAAAAGTAGCCTAATACAAAAGCAATAGAACTTTTTCATTGATAGTTTACAATATTATATAAGGAAATATAAATAAATTAGAATATTAAATACATATATAATGTATTAATCTTGTTTTTTCCATTACGGTTAGAGTCACTGGTAAGTGCGGTAGCTACTTTCTGATGAGTAAGTAGGATTTTTTTATTTCTGAAGATCATTTAAATTTTGATGTCAAAAATGCCTAAGTTTCTAAAATAATTAATCACTTTCCATTTTTTTATTTACTGTTTTCAGTAAACGTGACGGCAGTAGTTGCTGGCCAGCAACACTGGATGGACAACACCTGCATCAGGTTTACCCCGGTTACCAACACCAGCCAACCTTATCTCATTTACTTTTATGGTAGCGGATGTTGGTCTTTATTGACGCCAACCCACTAATGGTCAAAACATCTCCATAGGTAGTGGTTGTGACCAAGTAAGTCTGGCAGAATTTTTGTTCAAAGTTACAATTTCAGACCACAAATCGTAATTGATCATACAAAAATCTAGATATTTTCAGGTCACCGTACCATCCAGAGGAGACATCCTCGTGTTCTTTAAAGCAGTGTTCTGTGCCTCAGTGCTCGCGACTGGAACAGTGCAGAGTGCGGCATAAGTTAATAATGAATTTGAATGTTAGCGTTGAATGTAAATTGTAAATTAGGACGTACATAGCTGAAATCTAATTAAAACCTTCAAAGAGACCAATATCTATGAACAATAGATTAAAACATCTCATTGGTCAAAAGAGAGGCATATATAGGCGTATCAAAAGAGGGGATGGACAGATAAGAAATCAATATTTTCAATTAAAGAGAGAAATAAAAAAAGGAATAAGAAAAGCAAAAAGGGATTATGAGGCTAAGGTCGCAAGGGATTCGAAGACTAACCCAAAAGGGTTCTTTCAGGTATACAGAAGTAAGATTAGGGACAAGATAGGCCCACTTAAGAGTAACTCAGGACAAATCACGGACAGTGATAAGGATATGTGTGAAATTTTCAATACTTACTTCCTCTCAGTTTTTACTCAGGAAGATACTAGCGGAATTCCAGAAATAATAAATTATGTAGAACTGGAAGATAATAGACTATGCTCGATTGGGGTAACTAGTGACATGGTCCTCAGACAAATAGAGAAATTAAAACCTAACAAATCCCAGGCCCTGATGAACTGTTTGCAAGAGTTTTAAAGGAATGTAAAGAGGAACTTAGCAAACCTTTGGCAAATCTTTTCAATATATCACTACAAACTGGCATAGTGCCAGACAAGTGGAAAAGGGCAAATGTAATACCTATTTACAAGGCAGGTGACAGGTCCTTAGCTTCGAACTATAGACCAATAAGCCTTACCTCCATAGTTGGTAAATTTATGGAATCAATAATTGCCGAGGCAATTGTAGCCATCTTGAAAAGCATAAATTGATTAATGAATCTCAACACGGTTTTACTAAGGGGCGTTCATGTCTTACGAATTTACTAACTTTTTTCACTAAGGTGTTTGAGGAGGTAGATCATGGTAATGAATATGATATTGTTATATGGACTTCAGTAAGGCTTTCGATAAAGTTCCACATCAGAGGCTACTGAGGAAACTTAAGGCACACGGAATAGCAGGAGAAATTTTTTCCTGGGTAGAGGCATGGTTGACAAATAGGCGGCAGAGAGTTTGCATAAATGGAGAGAAATCAGAATGGGGGCGCGTCTCAAGCGGTGTTCCACAGGGTCAGTTTTGGGCCCCCTGTTGTTTAAATTTACATAAACGACATAGATGAGGGAATAAATAGTAACATAAGTAAATTTGCTGATGACACCAAAATAGGTCGTCCAATTCATTCAAATGAGGACATTAGAGCACTCCAGGATGATTTGAATAGACTGATGCAGTGGTCGGAGAAGTGGCAGATGCAATTTAATGTAAATAAATGCAAAGTTCTAAATGTTGGGCAGGACAATAACCATGCCACATATAAGCTGAATAATGTAGATCTTATTACTTGTGATTGCGAGAAGGATTTAGGAGTTCTGGTTAGTAGTAATCTGAAGCCAAGACAACAGTGCATAAGTGTTCGCAATAAAGCTAACAGAATCCTTGGCTTCATATCAAGAAGTATAAATAATAGAAGTCCTCAGGTTGTTCTACAACTCTATATATCTTTGGTTAGGCCTCATTTAGATTATGCTGCACAGTTCTGGTCACCGTATTAGAATGGATATAAATGCACTGGAAAACGTACAAAGGAGGATGACAAAGTTGATCCCATGTATCAGAAATCTTCCCTATGAGGATAGACTGGGGCCCTGAATCTGCACTCTCTAGAAAGGCGTAGAATTAGGGGATATGATTGAGGTGTATAAATGGAAAACAGGAATAAATAAAGGGGATGTAAATAGCGTGCTGAAAATATCCAGCCAAGACAGGACTCGCAGCAATGGATTTAAGTTGGAAAAGTTCAGATTCAGGAAGGATATAGGAAAGCACTGGTTTGGTAATAGAGTTGTGGATGAGTGGAACAAACTCCCGAGTACCGTCATAGATGCTAAGACGTTGTGTAGTTTTAAAAATAGGTTAGATAAATACATGGGTGGGTGTGGATGGGTGTGAATTTGGACCTGACTAGCTTGTATTACCAGGTCAGTAGCTGTACTAATTCCTTAAGTGGAAGTGACCTGACCAGGTGGTCGGCTGACCAGGTGGTCAACTAGACAATTATATGAGTGGGTGCGGTTGGGTGTGAGTTGGTCCTGACTAGCCTGTGCTAGGTCAGATGCAGTGTTCCCTCCTTAAGTGAATGTAACCTGACCTGGCTGGGTCGGGGCTTAAGCCGTTGGAGATTTGGACCTGCCTCGCATGGGCCAGTAGGCCTGCTGCAGTGTTCCTTCTTTCTTATGTTCTTATGTTCTTATAAGTTGCGTTATCAATTTTAAAGCATAGAAGTTAATCAGAAGCGACACTCAGAAATTATCACAGGAAACGTAGTTATTACATTTTTTCATGTTTTCTGTAAATAGCAAACTGCGACCTACAGAGGCCAAAATCAATCCACAGACAAGCTATGAACATTGAGGAGACCGGAAATTATATATGAATTGTGGGGACAGACACTGCAGCCTTCACGAAGGAAGACAATAATAATAATAATAATAATAATAATAATTATAATATCTATGTTTTTTACAAGTAAATGTACAAGGTATACAGACCATAGTTGACATCAATGACATACTACTATATAGAAAGCCCCTTGTTATGCTGAGCATTTTGGGCAAATTCGGTCAGTTTTGTCCCAGGATGCGACCCACTCCAGTCGACTAACACCCAGGTACAAATTTTACTGATGGGTGAACATGGACAGCAGGTGTGTTATAGAAACACGTCCCTAATGTTATCCAGGCGTGTCAGCCTCAAGAGACCACACGTGGTTTAATTGCTCTCTCTCTCTCTCTCTCTCTCTCTCTCTCTCTCTCTCTCTCTCTCTTTCTATATATATATATATATATATATATATATATATATATATATATATATATATATATATATATATATATATATATATATATATATATATATATATATATATATATATATATATACATATATATATATATATATATATATATATATATATATATATATATATATATATATATATATATATATATATATATATATATGAAATATAAAAATTTAACATAAATTTCACATCTTATTTCCCTCATGTGGGAAGTCACTAACAAAGTGGGTTACACAATGGCCTTCCTCTCTATTTTTCCTCAGATGGGAACAGTTGCTCATGAGACTGGCCACGCCTTGGGCTTTTACCATGAACAATCACGCCTGACCGAGACAGCTATGTTAACATAATCACTCGAATATCATTCCTGGCATGTTAAGCAACTTCTACAAGTACACCACAACCGACATCAACGACTATGGTGTCCCTTACGACTACACTTCCCTGATGCACTATGGTTCACGGTAAGATATAGTGCAAGTGATGATAATGTTTATGGTATTAATAGTGAGCATTTTCTTCATGGTGCAAGTGAGGTCAGTGGTGGTGGTGATGGTGATGTTGGGAGAAATATTAATAATGATGATTATAATAATGGTATTGGTGATTGAGGGTGTTGATGGTGATTGATAATGATAATTGTAGTTATTAGCTATTATAGTAGTGGTGATGATCATTATTATGATGGTGATGTTAGCTATATTAATTGTATAGCTATTCTTGCCGAATAAGTCAAGCGAAAATTTGTGAATTCAATAATTTTGCAAAAATCATTTTGAACCTAACGAAAAAAATATATTTCATTATCTTTGTTTATTATTAAATTATTGAAAACTTATCTAAATTGCGCTTGTTATAATAAGGTTAGATAAGTTTTCAAGGTTCTTTTATTTCAAAATTATTAATTTTTATATTAACATAAATGAAAAAATATATATTTAAACATATAAGAGATTTTTTAAAAGGACTTAATTTTAAATGGGTTCTAGCTAATTGACCAGCTTTACCTATTCGCCACGACATATATATATATATATATATATATATATATATATATATATATATATATATACCAACAGTTCCAACACCTCTGTCCCCACTGTGGAACCACTGATTGTGCAAGACTCGACATTTACAAAGCAATAATGTCATTCCCTTCCGGCTCTGCTGGGGGTTACACTGGAATAAGGCCACAACATTTAAAGGAAATGGTTAATCCAGTTATCGGGGAGGTTGCAGAGACACTGCTGTCAGAGATCACAAGGTTCGTCAACAATTCCTTGGCTGGTCTGATTCCTGACGAGATTAAACCTTTCTTTTTGGAGCATCACTTTGTGCCCTTAAAAAGAAGGATGGAGGAATTAGGCCAATCGCAGTGGGCAACACGTTTCGCCGCCTCGTTTCTAAAGCTGCTGTCAAAGTATTCGCGCAGAGGCAGCCATCATGCTTCAACCAAACCAGCTTGGCTTTGGGGTCTCTCAAGGAAGTGAAGCAGCGGTTCATGCAACAAGGGCATATATCGACAACCTGCCTGAGGACAATGCAGTGGTTAAATTAGATTTCAGAATGCATTTAATCTCCTGAAAAGGGACGTAGTATTAGCAGCTGTACAAGAACATTTTCCAGGTCTCTTCCTTTTGTTTCAGCTGGATATAGCAAGGAATCAATGCTCCTGTTTGGAGAGCATGAAATCACATCATCAGAGGGTGTCCAGCAAGGGGACCCTCTCGCACCTTTTCTCTTCTGTATAGCAGTTAGGAAATCACAGTAAGACTGACCAGTGAGCTAAACATCTGGTTCCTGGATGATGGCACACTAGCAGGTACAAAGGAGTCCCTTGTAGATGATCTTACACAGGTGATGACACAGGGACAGGAAATGGGTCTCATCCTGAATCCATCCAAATGTGAAATCATATCAGTCAATCAACAAGTGATAGATGCAGTGCTATCAAAACTACCAGGAGCAACAGTCATTGCCCCTACTAATAGTGTCTTGCTTGGAGCACCTCTGGGAAGAGATGCCATTGACACAATTCTCAGGAAGAAACTGGAAGAATTGAGGAGAATGGAACAACGAATAGGCAATCTTGACACCCATGATGCCTTGTACCTCCTCACAAAATGCTTGAGTCTGCCCAGGTTGACATATTTCCTAAGATGTGCTCCTTCATATGATAATCCTATACTGCACGAATATGACAGTATCCTGAGGCAGATCTTTACTAAAGTACTTAACCTTACTCTAGAAGATGGGCAGTGGGACCAAGCTACACTCCCAGTCAGACTAGGAGGCATTGGTGTCCGCAAGTCATCTCAGATTGCTCTACCTGCTTTCCTGTCTTCATGCATTGCATCCAGAGGGCTTGTAGCAGCAATTCTCCCTAACATCTTAGGGACACGATTGGAATCCATGACCAAAAGTTCGTTGATGGAGCCAGGATCTGGGATAACCTAACAGGCTCTGAAACCAGGCCTGCCCCCCAACAACTACAAACAGTCGCACTGGGATGGCCCTAATAGTAGAGAATATAGCCTCAGCAATGCTTCAGAGGTGTCAGGGAAGGATAGAGCCCGCCTACTTGCAGTGAGGCTTCATGCAGGGGACTTTCTTTGGTTTCCCAACTCCAGCCTTGGCACACGCCTCGACCCACAGACCATCCGATTGGTGTTGCCCTTCGACTTGCCGCCCCTATTCTCGCCGAACACAGGTGATTTGTGGCAGTGAAGCAGCAGACCGATTCGGGTACCATGGTCTTGTGTGTCTAAATCCGAGGGAAAGATTGCAAGACATGAAGAGGTTAATAACATTATCAAGAGGAGCCTCACAACAGCCGGATGCCCAGCAGTAAGGAACCACCCCAACTATGCAGATCTGATGGCAACCAAAAGCGTCCAGATGGTATCACCCTTCAAGCCTGGACAGACGGCAAGCAGGTGGTGTGGGACTACACATGTGCATCTACCTTGGCTGATACCTATCTCCAGTACACCAGGGAGGAAGGAGGGCTGCTGCCACCTTCAGGGAGTCCCAGAAGTCGAGAAAATATGGAGAACTTGCCCATCATTATATGTTTGTTCCCATAGGCTCAGAGACCCTTGGCTCATGGGGAAAGAGTGCATCTAAGTTCCTCAAGGAGCTGGGCAAAATACTCAACAGGGTAACTAGGGATCCCAGGGCAGCTAGTTTTCTGTTCCAGCGACTCAGCGCTGCTGTTCAGAGGGTAATGCATGCTGTATTCTGGCACGCGCACCAGCTCGGAAGAGCTGGATGAGATTTCGCATTGTAATCAGTGACAAAGATGTAACAATATGTACTAGACATGTATCTCTCACCTCGTGTACTGTATATGCCATCTTTATATCAACAATGTATCTTCAAATCTTTTGTACCATATTATGTAATAAAACATACCTATTGGTAAAAAAATTAAAAGATGGGGTGGTAGGAGAAGTGGAATATTCAAATGGCATCAGGAAGAAATCCAAATATTCTTCCTTGAAGCCTTTTATCCACTTCTCCGAGGCTATGGGTCCCACAATTTGTACCAGAGGTGGACCCCATCCTATATATATATATATATATAATATATATATATATATATATATATATATATATATATATATATATATATATCGTAAAAGAAGCAACACTTTCTTCATTATTCACTGCAACATATCAATACCCTTCCATGGAACTGGAACTTTATTTCCTCAGGACTCAGGTCCGTCTAACCCTTTCTTTGAATCCTTCATAAATGTTATTTTAATCACACTCCAACAGCACGTCAAGCAATAAAACTGTTTATCTCCACTCACTCCTATCCAACACGCTGACACACTTCAGATTCAGATTCAGATTTAGATTTTTATTTCCTTGCAAGTTTACAATGTGTTTTACATATTGTAGGAAGTATATATACATATGTAGTTTACAGTGAGGGTTTTAATGATTTGTAGTGCAAAGAGCCACTATCATGCTTTGGTATTACGGGCAGTTTAAACTTAACATATTACTGATTACTTAACACTAGACATACAAAACATAGTTTGATCAGGCTACACTAACTATACAATAGGTTATACCTCTATCAAATATATATTATTCAACATTTGCATTAGGTTGAAATATGAAAGTTTATTATACTCTGAGCATTTACTTTTGGGGATCTGAAGCTAGGGAGTAACACAGTGAGTACTTATAATTTGAGG
>WNWK01038099.1:0-18122 GCA_009830355.1 Cherax destructor | reverse complement strand
ATTAACCAGTGCACCAGTAACCCAGTCTGATTTGGGAAACCCCAGCTGCCGTAACCCAGTCAACACGGAAAACCAGTCGACACCAGAACCCAGTCTGAACGGAACCCCAGTCTGCCCCGTAACCCAGTCTGCACCAGAAACCCCAGTCGGATGGTAACCAGCTGACCCCAGTAACCCATTTGGAATGGTAAACAATCTACACCAGTAACCCAGTCGAACGGAAACCCAAGTCTGACACCAGTAACCCAGTCTGATACGGTACCAGTCTGACACCAGAAACCCAGTCTGATACTGGTACCCAGTCTGACACCAAACCCAGTCTGATACTGGAAACAAGTCTGCCCAGAACCCAGCTGATACTGGAAACACAGTCTGACACCAGTAACCCAGTCTGATACTGGTAACAAGTCTGACACCAGAAACCCCGTCTATACTGGCACAGTCTGCCGAACCCAGCTGATACTGGAAACCAGTCTGACACCAGTAACACAGTCTGACACCAGTAACCCAGTTGATACTGGTAAAAGTCTGACACCAGTAACCCAGTTGATACTGGAAACAAGTCTAAACCCCGTAACCCAGTCTGATACTGGTAACACAGTCTGACCCCGTAACCAGCAAACCCCGTAACCCAGTTGATACGGAAACAAGTCTGAAAATAACCCAGTCTGATACTGGTAACACAGTCTAAACCCCGTAACACAGTCTGACACCATAACCCAGTTGATACTGGTAACACAGTCTGAACCAGTAACCTGGTCAAGTGATATTACCAGTAACAACTCCAGCATTACCAATATTCACGATCAGTGTAAAAAAAAAATCAGATCATCCTTCTGGGCCACAGTCGTAATTCCACTGTTTATTAACCGCAAATTTGTAAAATTTTTTTTAACCAAATCTTTTAAAAACAATTTTCGTTTTTCCCGTAGACAATAAAAAAAAATGCAGTACTCCTTTAAGTCGATAAATTTGACGGTAATGAAGGGAAGAAAATAACCTAAATGGGTGAATAGATGAGGGGAATTTTTTTTTTTTTTTGCCTGCCTTTGATGATTTCCCGAGATTTTTTCCACCCCCGGAGCCCGGCCAGGGCCAAGCTCGTCTGGTACTTGCCTGGTTAACTGGGCTGTTGCTGCTGGTGACCCACTGCCCCTCATATCCATCACAGACGGGTTAATCTGGAAATGGTGAAGATACTTGTCCGTTTCCCCTTTAAGACTTCCACACTTGTTCCAGCAGTGTTTGTGATGTCTTCTGGAAAGATAAATAATCTTGGGCCACGGATGTTGATAAAGTGCTCCCTTTTTGTGCCCACTGCACCCCCGCTTTACACTGCCTAACAGTTTCCTTGACTTGTTTTTTTTCCATTGTTAGAAACATTCTTATCTAGTTCCACCTTAAGACGGAAGTTGATGTTAAGATGTTCTAGACAGCAGAGAAGGGAAGGGGGGAGAGAGGGAGGGAGGGGGAGAGGAGGAGGGAGGGGGAGAAAGGGATGGAGAATGGAGGAAGGAAAAAAAATCAGGGGGGAAAAACGGGAACAGGGAATGAAGGGAAGGAGGGTAAGAAAAAAAAAGAGACGATAGTGAAAGGGAAAATGTGGGTGTAAGCCAGAAGCAAGGAGGAAAAATATGATGGGGGGAGAGGGGGGAGAGGGAGAGTGAGGGGCAGGTAGGGTGGAGGAGCAAGGTTCACCTGGTAGAGGAGAACATTTCCTCTCCGCAGTCCCTCCCCCCAGGAAATTCCTTGCAAATGCCAATAATAAACCTGTGAAAGTTTCAGAGTACTCGTACTCCCCAGCTCACTTTGAGGCCAGACTTGCCTGATGATGCCTCTTCAAACAGACTATTGATACTGGCGGTCAAAGTCATATAACCATAACAACCTGGTTGATCTGGTATTTCTTTCTGATGACTGCAGGATGAACAGTCAAACAGGGATGTGGCTGTGTTCTGTACTGTGCCCATGATACCCTTTTTTCACGAGGTCTGTTTTGCATGTTCCAATTCTCTCACTCCAGTACGTTGTTATGGTAGGAGTAGGTCGGGGACAGGTCCTCAAGTACTTCCAGATCAATTTTATATCAGTGCATTCAAAGCTCTGAAGTGTTGCCAGTAGTTTCAGTGTTGTATTGTCTGAGTGAAAGCAAAAACGATCTGTTTTTGTTTTTATGTTCCATAACAAACAGGTCATTTGAAATCTTTTGCCCAACCCCTTTTACTTTTCTGTCCTCTATTAAGTGATCCTCTTTTTTAAAAATAGTACTCCATTTTTTCCCCAACCCCGGGGGTTAAAACCGGCATCGTTGATCATGTTATTTCTTTAGCTCCGACAGATTTTTTTAAATCTCCTCCCCTTTTCTCCCGTCTTGTACCGAAGAGACTTTCGCTTTTTTTTGGGATCCATGTCCGCTACGAGGATGAGAAATGGTAAAGGGGACCGGGGCCAGCCTAGGGGCCTTTTTTTGAAATCAAACCCCCTCGGGCCTTGTTAATTGGGAAAATTTACCTTTTGGGGGACCTTTTCTCATTGTCCCTTGTCCTCTTCACTCACGTCCCAGGGCCCTTTCACTCTGTAACAAAAAACCTCTCCTTTTTTTTGCCTTGTCCCTTTCCCCCCACTTAACTATCCCCCCCTACACTCCTTTTCCCTATGGCACCTCTACAGTCTGTAACTATGGCACTTCTACACTTTTTTTTATCATATTTCCCCCACATTTCTTTTAATTATCTCCTTTTGTCTCCCCCTTTCCCTCTTTTTCACCCCCCCCTTTGGTTTTTCTCCTTCCATTTTTATCACCCCCCCTTGGTCTCTCCTTCCTCTATCATCCCCCCCCCTTGGTCTCTCCTTCCATCTATCATCACCCCCCTTGGTCTCTCCTTCCATATTCCACCCACTTTCCCTTGGTCTCTCCTTCCATATCTCATCACCCTCCCTTGGTCCCTTCCGTCTATCATCACTGCCCGTTTTTCTCCCATCTTTCTTTTTTTTAATTTCCCCTCTTTCCCTTCAAACCCTCTCGGTTCCCCCTTTTAATAAAATTTCTCTTGTCCCACCCCCCCTTTCTAGCACCCCTTCTCCTGGTCCCCCTTTTTTTAAACCCCCCCCTTTTTGGGCTCCTGGCCCCCCTCTTACTCTAACTCTTTTTTTACCACCCCCCCTCTTTGGCCCCCCTCCTCTTGGCCCCCCTCTTCCCCCGCCTCCCATTTCCCAGCCCCTTTCCCCCTCCCCCAGCACCCCCAATTTCCCAGCCCCCCCAAACTCGGCCCCTTCCTTCTCTTTAAAACCCCCCCCTCTCAAATTACCTTTTCCTCCTGGCCCCCTCTTCCCCTGGCCCCCCTTCTCTCCCGTCCCCCCTTTTTCTCAAGAGAGAGAGAGAGGCAAGGGAAGTGGGAAGAGGTTAATGACCGTAGGGGGGGGGGAGAAGGGGTGGAGGACATGGGTATAGGGAGAATAGGAGAGGGGAGGGAGGAAGGGGTGAGGGGGGGAAAGGAGGAAATAAGTAGATGAGAGGGATGTGAAAAGGGGGGGATGCGGGACGAAAGAGGAGAGAAGAGGAGGGGAGGGGAGGGGGGAGAAAAAGGGGAGGGGAGGAGGAGGAAAGGAGGAGGGGAGGAGGAGAGAGAGAGAGAGAAGACAAGGGAGAGAATCTTCACTTTTTCATTTATAAAGATAATTTGTTAATCTATTTCTTTTCATTATAAAGATAATTTGTTAATCTATTTCTTATTCTTATAGAGTTGGGATCTAATTTATTTTTTTTAAAGCATTTATTGTTATTTGAAACCATTTCACGTAGCTTTTCCCTTATTTTTATCTCGTTCATTGTTGTCCTTTCCTCGTTTCCAAAAATTTTTTGGTGGTCTTTCCCTCCTTCCTTCAGCACCTGGGAAATAAATATCTTTATTTTTCATTTATATTGACTTTAAAGGTCAGTTTCCTGCCTTTTCTTCTGTCTCTCATGTTTCCTCTTCATTCTTGCCTTCATAAATTTAAAAATTGTTGCTTGACATTTGTTTTTTCAGTCATCAGTTTTATTTCCCGGTATATAAGACTCACGGCATAAGTATCATATGGAAATCAGTAATCAATCAAGGGGTTAAATTCCCTCTTCTTTACGTAAAACCTAACCCCAAAACCTTCCCCTTTACCACCCACATATAAGACGCGGCTGATTTCCAAGACTTTTTGTGAAAAAGCGCGTCTTTTATGCCGGAAAATATGGGACTTCTTTAAATTCCCTTTTTTTATCATGTCTTTAATGGATCGTGGATCTTTGCTGCCACTGTCTTAACTCAGGCCCCTCGCTCGCAGAGTAATTCTAAACCCCAACAACTCTCCTCTTGTTAGATTGCAAAATGTTTTTTCATTTACCCCTTTTTTCCATTTTTGTTATTTTCATCACGCCAGCCAATTATTCTTCATTAATGACAGTCTACATAACTTGTCTCTCCCTGTCACACCCTCCTCACTCCTCCCAACCAGACTCTCACACCGTCCCTCACTCCTCCCTGACCTATTCCCCCCACCCGCCCCCACCCTCCCTTACCAACTCTCACCCGTCCCTCACTCCCCCTGCCAGACTCTACCCGTTCCCCCACTCCCCCTACACCAGACCTCTCACCCGTCCCTCCCCCTCTTCCCTGTACCAGACCTCTCCACCCCCGGCCCTCACTCTTCCCCCCACCCAGACCTCTCACCCGTCCCTCCTCCTCCCTGTACCAGACCTTCACCCGTCCCTCACTCCTCTCATCACTAGACCTCTCACACCTCCCCCCCCTCCTCTCATCACCCCCACCTCCACCCGTCCCTCACCCCCCCCCCCCAACCTCTCACCCGTCCCTCACTCCCCCCACGCCAGACCTCTCACTCCGTCCCTCACCCCCCCAACAACAGATGACATGATGTAAACAAGACTTGTCACCTTGTTTAATCTGCAAAAATTTTCTTTTTAACAAGGCCCAGTGTAGACTAGGCCGCGGCCGACGATTCCCAGTAACAGATGAAAGATATAAACATCAACACAGAGTTTACATTTTAAAACACAGAGACATCAATCACTCACAATATTAGATATAAATCACAGACAACAGTCATATATCAGTATTCACATTCACAAAAATCCCTGATTCTTTTTCCCTTCATATGCACATTTTAAACACACACACACACACACAAACCAAGAAGGGGTGGGACCAGGAGCTGTGAATCGACCCTGCAACTCAATTAGGTGCACTCGACCTCTGCAACCACAAATAGGTAAGTACACATACACCCCTAAGAACTAGTAGGGAAGGATCCATATGAGCTTTAAAAAGTACGATAAAACTTTCGAAGTCAGGGAAAAGAGAGGAGAAGAGGAACCTAGAGAGACCGGAAGAGGAGGGACCGGAATGACACGTCTAAAAGGGAAGCAAAAGTACGGTATCCTTGTTTTGGGGGGTAATATTAATGAACTGAATAAAAATCGATGAGGATATGGAAAGGCTGCCAATGGGCCTTAGTAAACTGCAGAAATTAGACAAGTGACTGCCTACTATTTATCCCAGTAAATGCTAGACACTGAGTACAAACTTAGGGCACGGACTATAAACCCACCTACAGCAGGTATTTTATTATTATAATCAAAGAAAGCGCAAAACCCGACAAGGGTCATGCAGCACCACAGCAGGTGACATAGACCTAGTAGTGTTTTACTGCCGGGTGAGCAGAGGCAAAGGATTTTAAAAATTCCCAAAGGGGGCGTAACCCAGCCCAAAATCACGTCTCTCCCCACCCAAGATTAAACCGGGTTTTCAGTTGTCACAGACTCCCACTGAGCTACAAGAAATGGAAGGAAGTTTTGGGAAATAAATGCAAGGATTTTTATCACCCTCTCTTTACATAGCTAAAGAGAATACCAACAAGGCCCATTGTGGCCTTTGAAGGTTTGATGGTGCAGGGGTCGCGCGTGAACGTTGTCTTCTTCCCACAAGGTGGGAAAATGATGCGGGATAGAGTCTTGCTGCCGCAGTTTCGTTAATGATTCAAAATCACTTGTTCCATGATATCGTTAATGTTGACTAATCATAAAGGGGTGGTTTTAAAACGGGAGTAGATTGAAATTAGCCCCGAGCTTACCACGGCCACGTATGTCCCCAATTTAAAGCAAGCCTATTCGCAGGTCATGTTTTTTAAAGGATTGATGGTCCAGTAGTTGCCATTGAAAACTTGTCTCGGCCACCGATTTATAAAAATATATATATATATATATATATATATATATATATATATATATATATATATATATATATATATATATATATAAAAAAAAAAAAAAAAGATCATTTATTTACCTTTGCAAGTCTGATCATTCAGTTTTTGATTAACAGGAGGACTTTAAGCCTGACAAATGGCTGCACTTCAGCTATGGATTAGTCCCTCGGGAGCCACTAGGCAGTCAGTGGAAATTTTAAAGGTTATAATGAAAAAAAAAAAAAAAAAAGTGCTTAGACATGGACAGATTATAATGATGAAATTAGAATCTACAGTAGAGAATGAGTTGTCAGTATATGACTCTGCTTGAAATTAATTGGAGGGCCCGACCAAACTTTAGAAGCGATCGATGAGCACTGGTTTCTAATTTAGAAGAGAATAATGGTTTTAATTTAAATAGGCATGGTTTTAATTTGGAAGAGCACTGGTTTCAAATAATTTATGAAAACACTGACTCAAAAATTTCTACAATCTCAAAAAAGAAGGTAGGAGACAGAAAAAAAAAAAAAACTTTCAGCTGGTGTCAGGGGTTGTGAGGTCATAGAAGTTTTTCCCGAAGAGCCCGAGGACAAACTTTGTTGAAACTTCTGAGATATTCAAGACTTGCAAGAAAAACCTTGTCAGAGTTTGGGAACACAGCCAAAGTTTTGGGAACACAGGAAAATTATTAAGAACACAGCCAAAGTTATTGGTAACTCAGCGAAAGTTCCAAATGAAAGACAAAGGAAAAATATATCTGAAGCAGCTTGATCTACAAGGAAAGTTTCCTGAATAGAATATCTATTCTGCTTCCATTTCGTTGTGTAGTTTGTCAAAAAAAATTTTCTCACATAGAGCCAAAGACAAAAAAAAAAAAAAAAAAGAGAGAGAGAGAGAGAGAGAGAGAGAGAGAGAGAGAGCTTTAGCTTTTTAAATTAAGATTAGAACTCTTAACCTAATCCTGTAAAACCTTTGTTAAAAAAAGAGAGAGGTTAGTGAGAAAATTTCAAAAACCTGCAGTTTCAGTGAGGGTCATCTCGGACAAACACACAGAGAAGAAACCACAAAAAAAGAGCAAGACAATCACAACACACAGAGCAAGACAAAAACACAGAGCAAGACAATCCAACACAGGCAAGCAATCACAACACACAGAGGACAATCACAACACACAGAGCAAGACAATCAACACACAGAGCAAGACAACCCAACAAAAGAGAAAACAATCACAACACACAGAGCAAGACAATCACAACACACAGAAAAGACAACACAACACAAGAAGACAACAACACACAGAGCAAAAACACAACAAAAGGGCAAGACAATCACAACAAAAGAGCAAAAACCACAACACACAGAGAAAGCATCACAACACACAGACAAGAAAATACAACACACAGAGCAAGACAACACACACACAGCAAGCAACAACACACAGAGCGAAATCAAAAACACACAGAGCAAGCAATCCAACACACAGAGCAAGACAATCACAACACACAGAGCAAGAAATCACAACACACAGAGCAAGACAACCACAAACACAGAGCAAGACAATCACAACACACAGAGCAAGCAATCACAACACAAGACAAGACAACACACAAAAGAGAAAAAATCACACACACAGAGAAAGACAATCCCAAACACAGATCAAGACAACACAACACACAGACAAGACAAAACAACACACAGAGCAAAAATAAAACCAAAGAGCAAGACAATCACAACAACAGATCAAGACAACCACAGAAAAAGGGAGCCGACAGACAAACCCAAGACCCAGACAGCACAACACAGACCCCAGACAGACACAACAAAAGCCAGACAGACAAAACACACAGCAAGACAGACAAAACCGACACAGAATGAGAGACAACATGTTTAAAGTTACAAAATGGGAATCAATGCTTGTTGCCCTGTCATAACCACCACAGGATGGGTTCTGAACATCAGGTAATGAAATCTGTTCCCTAGCTGGGAGATTTCAGTAATGAGGATACCCTCAAGCTTTCCCACTTTGTGTTCAGTAGGTAAAACTCCAAATTTTCCCTTTCCCTCAGAAGTAGAGTTGCCAGCAGATTCGTATGGGTGGAGGAGGAAAGCGGTCCCTGGAAAATGAGGGAGGAGGGTGAAAGCTTCTGTAACAACATGTTTATATATGGGGGGAATGTTCAAAGCTTTGCTCGAAAGAGGGGGGGGTAATAGAAGGAATGTGTTAAAAGGGGAATGCAAGTGAATCAAGTCGCGTACCTGCAGCGTGCCCTGGATGCGACGCTCTCTGCCACACAAACACTCACAGTCTGACGAAGGTTGTGTACCGTATTGACTCTGGCGACCGGGACAAACACGCCGGTAATCATCTGCCAAAGTTATCTAGGTCGGAACACTTGGGCTGCCTCCACGCCAAGTCATATCAAGTTAGACTGAACCAATAAAATAAAAAAAAATTTTTAAAAACACAACCTGTAGGAAAACATTCACTGCACTAGATTAAAGGGAAAGATACATCACCCAACCCCTTCCTGAAGGATTTTTTGGGGGTAAACCCCCATCAGCCCAGGCCTAGATCAGGTATCCTTGTGGTTTAAGGACTGATAAACCCGGCTCTTACCTGGTCGCACGCAGTCCTACTGATCAGTAATGACTTGAGGAATTTATCCATTCCCCTCTTGAAGACAGCCATGGGCCTGTTGGTAATTCACCTTATGCGTGATGCAAACCTGTTGAAAAGTTTTTTCCTTTGTGTTAGCTCTTATTGTACTCATAGAATTCATACTTTTTTTTATTTTTAGTTTTTTTCACCGTCTCTCAGGTCTCTTGTTGATGTTGGGAGTGATTTCTATGCACAGATTCATGACCAGTCCTTCTAAGATTTTCAGGTGTAAATAATGAAGCATCTTTCTTGCCTGCGTTTAAAGGGGTACAAGTAAAGGGGATGGCTAACGTTCTCAGTAATTTAGGTGCTTGTTTTTTTTCAAAAACCTTTTCCCGGGCTTTTTAAAAGAGAGAAACAAGTGACTTAAAGGGACCATCACTGACCTAGGATCTCTTGTTTTAAAGTTTCCCATTATCCATCTATCATTTTTTTCACAGTTGTGATAAAAACAGCCCTAATTCCCCATGCTATTTTTTCGATCTTATGAGCAGTTAGTTTTATGCTCCATTGATTTTTTTTCCCCAGTTTTTCCATAATGGTGTAACTGAAATTTTCCCTCACTGAACATCATATTGCCTACAATGGCCCTCTGGAAACCTTGGTTTATATCTGCTTGGAGATTTGCCCTGTCTTTAAAGGGTGCCCCCATACAAATTTTGGTTTCGTCTGAATGGGCGAAGGGGTTTGATTTTGTCCCTGTCTATGTCGATTATGAGGATGTGGGTGAGCACTGTGCCTTGGGAACACAGCTTCTCTCTTTGGGGCCCCTGAATTATCTTTGTTTACTATTCTCTTAGCCTTCTAATTGCTAGAAGTTCAAAATCCATCAGTATTTTTTTCCCGTTATTCTTTTTTGGGAAAGGGATTTTGTCGCTATTTTGAAGACTTTTGCAAAATTTTGTATCTACATATGCATTAGGGGTTTTCCCGTGCATCCAAGACCATCTTGTAATGGTCCCGTAGTTGCGAGAGGCAGAAACAACCTTTAAACCCATGCTGGTTTGTGTAGTTGTTGTAATCAAAAATTTTAGTGATTTGTGGGGAAGTGCTATCGGGCTTAAAAACTTCTTACTTTGTTTTTTACCCCTGTGGAGGGAAGGGGGGGGAATATATTTTTTAATTTAACGCAATGGATGACCTATGTCTAACAGAATATTTAATCTTTTTTTGTAGTTCTTGTGAACATGGAGTACCATAGCTGGAGTACCCAAAAGGGAACCTATAGCATTCCCATGCTATGATGCTATCAGTGGCTTCTTCAAAGTCAGTGGCGGCAATGCTTTTTTAACCCATTCGCGAAAAATACATTCTGATTATCAACCATTAGTTTTGACTCACTGAACACAAGAATTCTGAGACTTCAGTGTTTCAATCATTCATCTGCTATCGTTAGTGAAAGTTCCATTTTTTTTGATTAAGGTAAGACTCAGTTCGGGAGATGGTATTTACTCTGGTTTTTTAAGTTTTTTTTTTTTTTTTTTTTTCCCTGTCTTTTATGGACTTTGTAAAATTAAATTTCTTTAGGTTCAGTGTCTTCTATTTCTCTAACAAGTGTTTCTTTCTGCATGACAGAAAATCTGCACTTTGAAGCTTTGTGATTCTTCGTCTTCAAATGTAGGACGTTTACCGCTTTTTTGCTTGCAACTCTTTTTCTTTTTTATCAGAAAATGTGCCACAGTTAATCCTCTCGAGACACTGATTCAGATACTTGTTACACAAAATATTTTTCAGCATGTCATTAAGAACATAATTTGTTGGATCTCCGTTGATGTGATTCTGTGAAACTGAATTGGTGAGAACACGCCTGATGGTGAGAACACGTCGTGATGGTGAGAACACCCCCTGTGATGGTGAGAACACGTCGTGATGGTGAGAACACGCTCGTGATGGTGAGAACACGTCGTGATGGTGGGGACCGCTCGTGATGGTGAGAACACGCTCGTGATGGTGAGAACACGCCGTGATGGTGAAACACGCTCGTGATGGGTGAGAACACGCTCGTGATGGTGGGACACGCTTTTGATGGTGAGGACACGCTCGTGATGGTGGGGACACGCTCGTGATTGATTGTTTTTTTCTGCCCCGGGACACATTGCATTCATGTCTGAACTTTGATTAGGTTATGATCTGAATTACTGTTCGATACTTATAGTCGTGAGTATAAGTTCAGAGATATTTTAGTCTTTGGTTTCACTATTGGTTCCCGAAGGAAAATTTATTCAATTTCGCAGTTCATTTTTGGGGGAGAGTTTTCTGAGTTGCTGTTAACGGCAGCTTTTCCCACGGTCTTCCACTTTAAAAAAGTTTTAAATTGAAATAAAGCAACAGAATGTTGGAGTTTTTCCCGGACAGTATTAAACTTCCACATCCCAAAAGTAAATAATTTCCTGTTCTTACTACCTAACAAAATTTGAACATTTGGGGTGTTCATTAACTGTTTTGAGCGATTCTTTAGTAAGCAGGAAAACCTTTCCTGTTTGTTATATTTGCCCATTAAAAAGGGTGCACCCAGGTATCCATACATCGTTGTCAAAGGGTCTTTCATATATGGGTCTCTTGGGAAAACTTCAAAAAGCGCATTCCCCCCGTAGTTCACTAATAAACGGTATGAAGTTTTTTGGGAGAAGGTTTTAACACAGAATTCATTTTCCAAAACAAAAAGGGTGTTGTACTTGATTGTTGGGTTAATTTTTTTTATTGTTGTTTAAAATGAGGAGAGAGCGTCATGCTAGTGGGCAAGTATCGAAAATTCGAAAAAAAAATGAAAATGGGTCAAGTTTACAGAAAAAACGCCCAAAAAAGCGGCAACATTTTTGGTGTAAGTTTACTTCCGTATGATAATTCAAGTGTAGTTATTGAATTACAAGAAATGAGATGGAGCGTCATCAGGTAGGACCCATACGTTTTCATTTTTTTGAGAGTTGTTTTAAACATCTTTGATAAGTTTTAAAAAAATCTGTGCTAGTTTATGAAATAAAAATTAATGATATTTCCAGGGGGGCCACTGATTTTTCCTCTAATCCAACAAGGCTCCAAGAGGTGGAACATATTTGTCATTTCTTGCCATAGTTCCTTTGGCACAAAAAAAAAATCTGGGTTTTGAATGGTTTTGGTTAGGGGGGCCTTCTGGTTCTTCACTAATGGTATACCTGGCAGTTTGTTATGACATTTTTTCTCGCATACCGATATAGGGTGAAAAACTTTGCTGGAGGGGGAAACCCCCATGGGCCCTTTGGTCAAGAGGTCATGGCATTTTGGGGGATGGTCAAATCTGCACATTTCAAAATTTTTTTTTTTAGACATTCCGTATTTGCAGGAAAACCAAGAAAGAATTTACACATTTCGGCTTTCTGTTGGTTGTTTGTGGAGGCTGAGTTCCCAACTGATGTGGGTCCAGATTGTACCAGTAACATCCTCAGAAACCCCAGGCCCAGCCAGCACCAGCTGAAGCACTCTTTCACATTTCTGATCTGTACCATCATTGTCCCCCAGAAACACCCCCGAAACAGCCAGCCCCGGGGTGGACCCCTTTTTCACACCACTGTATTGTTTTTCCTGTGATGTCCTGTGTTTCCTTTTTCAAGTGACTGCCCTTTGTGTTTCTTGCACACCTTTCTATGTTGATATGTTTTATTTTCCCCCTGTTTTGTCCTGCATTTGTGTTTCTGCCCTGTTTTCCTCTGTTTCTTCGTGTCATCTATTACCTCATCTGTTAATTCCTTTCTTTCCCAGCTCGTTGAAAATGCAAGACAAGCCACGGGGGGTGGAAATCTTTAGCTCAAACTTTCACACTTCTCAGTGCGTCATCAGGAGTATGCAATGTTGCAAGGCAACAACTGAAAGGGGTTTTTTCAAGTAGCGCAGTGGGTCTGTCACCTCCCAATTCTCTAAGAATGTGGGCCAACGGGCTGTGCCAATCCCGCACCACCCATGCCCCTACCCCCATATGGGGTAGGGGGGTTTTGAATGTCAAGTATTATGAAATTAGAAGATATAATATCACCCCAAACTTTTTTTAGCCCTTTGAACAGGTCATTGACTTCAGAAAATACGTTTCTCAGCGGATAATATATATATGGATTGCTATTATTCTTTTAACCTTTTTTAATTTAAAAAAAGAAAGGAATAGAATGTGTTTTTTTATTTAAATGTCCTGGTCTGGGGATTGAAGTTCCCGGGGGAAATTTCAGAAGTATCTCTTTAATTTTCCTAAATATTGTCTACCAGTCTTCTCAGTGTCGGTTACTATGACTTACTTGGGAATCTTCTATACCATTCCGATAATACTTCTATGATCCAAATTTCTACTTCAAATATACTCCCCCATTTTATGTTATCACTAATCTTCGTCCCTGTCAATGTATGGTACAGTAACAGCTGAACGCGTTATGTATATTGGTAATGTGTCCAAAAAGGATTTTTTTGGTCTCGATATAATCCCCCCTTTTTTTACCCCTCATGGGTTCAAAATCGCTTCGGTTTTTAATATCATTGCTAAGGTGTTGTCTGTCCATGCATATCCCCCTAGCATTGAAAAAAATGTATTTCCCTCAGTCCAAAAAACTCATCCCCCATTTAGACAGGTTTTTAAACGTTGACATTTTTTTATATTACGGGCCTAGGGGCCCCAGAATCTTAACCACAATAAAACAAAGACTGAAAATACAACTGTGACTCCTGGGGACGTCTAGCAGCTGTGCTAGGAGGGGGGGGACTTTGAGGCGTTTTTGACGTCTCATTGCTAAGAACAAAAAATCCCAATACCGGGGCTGAAAAAATACAATCCCGCATAGGGGAGAAAAACTTATGAAACGTTTGGGACTTGGGCCTTTAAACACGGTAAAAAACGAAGGTGTTAGTGTGTTAATGTGACTTGCAAATGGTCCAAATCGGACATAAATGGGGCATGCTTCTCTCCTATTTACGGTTTGTGTCTCACTGGAGGCTCTAGCATTTTATGAGTGTGGTGAGGGGTATGTACAGCGAGGGACACTGACGTAGCTACACTGCCTCCCCCAAATTTTTACACTGAATCTCTTTGATCATACTCAAGTTCCCCGCCAAGCTGATGTTCCTAATTTTTTTTAATAAAAAAAAAAATGTTAACATCCCCCTTTTCCCCCATCCGTCCACGGACAAGTGTCTCCTCACAACCCTTGTCCTCAGCCGCCCTATTACACAGCTAATTACCTCTGTAAGTAAAGTCAATATTATCATTCCCCCCAATGTTTTTTTAAGACACATGTGTTTGGGGGGAGACACATGTGTATTTTTGTTAGGGTTGCAGTGATGAAGAGAAACTTAACATAGTTAACATGATGAAAGGTTCCCCAACAAAAACCCTCTCATACTTTTTAATTTTTTTGGGGAAATAAGTGTATGTGTGTATGTATATATGTATATATAATTTTAAATTGTGCATGTTTGCACGTACCATTCTGCCTAATATATATAATATAAAACATTTGTGAATAATTGCCGAGAGTCCTGAAAGCCAATCTTAGATTTGCCAAAGGAGTATAACATCCCGATTACTCTGTGTGTCTTTCCCCCTATGTAACTTTGGTGGACAAGAACAACACCGTGCCGCACCTCAGGTGTTCCCAGAAAAAGGTCATATAGAATAACATAAACACACTACAGATGTTCCCACAGTGTGATTTATAGATCAGGGTAACACAGAGTGGCTGTTTCCACTTGTGGAAGTACATGGAAGACTTCACATATACACCACTACTAAGTGCAACCCAAATTTCCCATATTATGTGAATAAATGGTTTAGATAACCGACAGTTGATAAATAAGACACTTGTCAACATTACCCAAATATTGCAGAAGTGTCTCATTTATCAATTTAAATTAATCCTGCCTTTAAACTCTTTTTAGAAAGCTCAACACAACTCACAGACATAATACCAGACACAACAAATCTGGAAGAGACTCCTCGTGTTTACTCAACCTGTGTAAAAAAATCAGTGTGTATAAAATGACCTAAAATCTGCAACTCTGCTTTAAGATTCCAGAGGTTCCCCATCAACCAACCACTTAATTAATGTGATCCCGAAAAAATTTTTTGCCAAACAAATCCTAAAAAAGTCTTTTATCCCAAAATTGTCTCTATCCTTGTTCCACCCCTTTCCCTTTATCTCTCATTTATTATAAATGGCCTATACCTTCCCATCAATTTTGTATCAGTTCAGGTAAACTAGTTTATCTTATTTAAATTTTTTTGAATTTTATTTCGTAACCACTGAATATCTTTAATATATTATAAACTAGGTATATTCTTATTCTCATGTATCGCGGGAAATTTATCTGCTGCGTACACGTGTAATTTATTCTCATTAAATTTATTTTACTGAGAATATCATCAATGTCTTGTATACATTTATGTAAAATTTACAGTCCTTTTAAAAGAAGTTAGGTTTAAGCTTCCCCAAAATATTCTGCATAATTAAGCGGCTTCATGTGAGACGAATGTTATCAACTTCATATATATAGATGAATCATGGGGAAATCAATTTTTTTCGATTTAATTTATTTTACTTTTTTTTTTAAAAGTTGAATTTTCAGGCTAAAAGCTGTTTTCCACCAGCTTATTTCAAAAGGCACTCACTAAAGGAGCTAACACCCCTTTTGATGCCACCCACAACACTCGACTAACACCTAGGTACCTACTTACCTTTTGACCAACGGGGGAAACATGTTTTTTCCCCCCCCGGGGGATTGAACCACCGACTTTCAGTATTTGAGTGAGGGCGCTACCAACGAGCCACGAGAACCTTACTTCAAGGTAGTAAAGAAGGTTCTCTCCCCACCCCCCCTTACTTGTGGTCACTGCCGGCGTAAAAACAGGAAGATCCCGACCTACTGAAAACACAGCCATGGAACTTGTGTAATAAAAAACAGAACGGGGGAAAGGGCGTGCTACTTAAGTAGTACATGAATGGTATGCAATAACGACAAGATGAAAATTGACATATGTAAACAGGGTATCTTCACTTGTAGACGTTTCGCCATCCATGGTTTTATAAATACAAGGACATAATGTGAAGACTTTTGAACTATTAAAAGGGTGGGGTAATCAGCCCCTCACCCTTGAAGAGCACTGCAGTCTTGAAGAATCTGAAGTAATCATAAGCCCCGGCTTCATGCCAGGGCTTCATGCCAGGTTTCATGCCGGAAACTTCATCCCAGGGCTTCATGCCAGGCTTCATGAAGGCTTCATGCCAGGGCTTCATGCCAGGGCTTCATGCCAGGCTTCATGCCAGGCTTCATGCCGGGAGACTTCAGACTCTTCAAGACTCTGCTCTTCACCAACTCCAAGATGAGGATGATTCTTCACTTTTGTATAAATTTCATTTTTAAATAATGCCTTGTATTGAAAAAACCCTTTTCGAAACGTCTACGTACAAATCAAGATACCCAGTGTTGCACATGTTCTATTACTTTTTAAAAAGTATAGTGCTCTAAGTGGACCATAGTTGGCAGAACGTCCCGTGTAGTTCCCGGACTTCTCACAGGGTGCTATTCCCATTACCTGTAGCGGACTGTGACTAATAAAGTCCTGTAACAAAAGACATTTATTTCCTGGTTCTTAAGGGACTTAAATGTTGGGTCACAAACAACCCAAAGGGAGTTTTTCCTTTTAGTTTTAATCAGTTTTATAAAATTTTTGTTAAAACTCTTACCCTTATACTGTTGACTGCTTGCCACAACTTTCCAGAGATTATACAGAATGAGAGAAAGTGTGTTTGTTGTGTTGTGTACTGACCTATTTGTGGTTGCAGGGGTCAGTCCAGCCCCGTTGTTCGTGTGGAAGAGAGAGAGAGAGAGAGAGAGAGAGAGAAAAAAAAAAAATCCCTGTTCCATATTGACTGTAAAAAACGTCAAGTTCGTGAAATTATACCGCTAAAACCCCCTCATTCTGGTGGGGAGCCCCAAACATAATGAAATGTAATGAAAGATTTATGATACGTTTTTTGAATGCGGTAATGGGCGTGGTGTGGGCGTGGTGCGTGCAGGGCAGGCGTGGTGTGAGCGTGGCAAGCGTGATGTGGGCGTGGTGGGCGTGGTGTGGTTGGTGTGGGTGGGTGCGTCAGGGGGGGGGGGCGTGGTGGGGGGGTTACATGGTGGTGGGCGGGGCGGGCGGGTGTGGGTGGTGGGGCTTTTGGGGGTGGGGGGGCTTTTTGGTGTGGGCGTGGTGTGAACGGGGCAGGCGTGGTGTGTGCGTGGTGTGGGTGTAGCAGGGTGGTGGGCGGGTGTGTGCGTGGCAGGTGGTGTGTGCGTGGCAGTATGGTGGGGGTTGGCAGTGTGGTGTGGGGGCGTGGGTGTGGGGGGCGTAGCGGGCGTGGTGTGTGCGTGGTGTGGACGTGGTTTTGCGTGATGTGGGCGGGGCAGGCGTGGTATGGGCGTGGTGGGGCGTGGCAGGCGTGGCCCGTGCGTGCACTCGGGGAGTTTTTTGGGGCAGCACTGCTTCTGGAGTTCGTGTTTCTTAAAATTCATTTCTGTAATACACTTCCACAACCCCGGTCCATAACCCCCTGCACAAGTGCTGACTAGTTCCCTTGTTTATTTAGGTGTTAAACCTGCATCTGTGGCCTTTTGTGGCCCCTACCATGATGTGGTCCATGTTGTGACCCCCTTGTTGTAGTCCTTCCTATTTTTTCCCGTGGTTTCCCCCCGGGTTTTTGTTGCATCCTGTCGTGCTCCCCCCATGTCGTGCCCCCCCCCTCCCCTGTCTGCTCCCCCCCATGTCGTGTCCCTCCCAATTTTTTTTGTGGTCCCTCCCCTGTTGTAGTCCCAAATTGTGATTCCCCCATGTTGCAGTTTCCCATGTTGTGGTTTCCCATGTTGTATCCATGTTTGATCTCCTCATGTCAGTCTGACCTTACCCATCATGTCAGTCTTTCTGTCTTTACATAGTGATCTTTTTATCTTACCCCCACTCTTCAGCTACACAAAGTTCACTGATTTAACCTTTCCTCTACTCATATTTCTTTTTCTTGGATTATTTCCTAGAAAAACCCTGAACTTTCTCATATTTCTTTATATCGTTGGCAAAGGGGTGGCTCCACGATGGTGCTGCATCTCGAGGACCGGCGGATTTTTTTTTTCTTCCATGTAACATGTCATCTGTCGAAATCCCCATACCTCTTCGTTCTTCCCATTTTTCAGAGTTGATTTCTTCCCCAGTTTGATTATATACTAAAATAATTTAAGT
>WNWK01038098.1:0-18123 GCA_009830355.1 Cherax destructor | reverse complement strand
ACAAAGGACTGGGAAAAACGGGAGCAGACACATCTCTACAAGGAGTGACTGGACATATTTCGGGAATAATCATCAGGGTGACTGGGGGGGATATCGGGGAGTGACAAGGAAGATATCATCAGTAGTGGCAAGGAAGATATCAGTGAGTGACTAGGAAGATATCAGGGAGTGAAAAAGGAAGATATCATCAGGTGACGGAAGATATTAGTGAGTGACTAGGAAAAATTCAGGAGTGACAAGGAAGATATCATCAGTGAGTGACAAGGAAGACAACGGTTTTTGACTGGGAAGATATCAGGGAGTGACAAGGAAGATATCACGGTGAGTGACAAGAAAGATATCATCAGTGAGTAAAAAAGAAAGATATCAGTGAGGACTGGGGAAGAATCATCAGTGAGTGACAAGGAAGATATCAGTGAGTGCCCAGGAAGATATCAGGGAGGAAAAGGAAGATATCATCAGTGAGTGACTAGGAAGATATAAAGGAGTGACTAGGAAGATATCAGTGAGTGACTAGGAAGATATCGGGGAGTGACTAGGAAGATATCGGGGAGTGACTGGGAAGATATCGGGGAGTGACTGGGGAAGAAATCGGGGAGTGACTAGGAAGATATCAGGGAGTGACTAGGAAGTTTATCATCAATGAGTGACGGGAGATTATTATCAAGGATGAACGGGACAGATCTCTTCAAGGCAACTCTTGACTGTTTTTTTGGTAGGAATGACTGGACAAATTTCTTAAAGGAATTACTGGGTATCATAAAAGGGAATGACTGGACAGATTTCACCAAAAAATTTACTGGACACATCATTTTGACTTAAAAATATCGTCCATTAATGACGGGATAAAACTCATTCAAAACGGGAAAATCTAAAAAGCAAGAAATAACCCGACATATCTGAAAAGAAATGATGGGAAGATCTAAACAAGGAATGACGGGACAGATTTCATAAGGATTAATTAACGGATCCCGGAATTCCTTGATAGATATTAAAAGGCAAAACTGGTCAGATATCGTCGAAATTGAACTTATCTCGTCGGAATGACGGCAGACTCATAAGGAATGACTGGACAGATCTCATAATTAAGACTGGACAGATCTCATCAAAAGATGGACAGATTTCATCAAGGAATGACGGCAGATCTCATAAGGAACGACTGGACAGATCTCATCGGAACGACTGGAAGATCTCATAAGGAATGACGGACAGATCTCATCAAGAAATGACGGACAGATCTCAAAAAAAATGACTGGAAATCTCATCAAGGAATGACGGACAGATCCGGAATGACAGTAGTGATCACATTAGAGTGGCTGGACAGATAAATCAAGGAATAACTGGACAGATCTTATCAAAGAATAACAGGACAGATTTTATTAATAAATTATTGAAGAGTCTCAAAAGGAGAGTAGCAGAACTGTTTTACCAACACTTTTAAATGGGTGTGAGACGGGGTTTTAATGATTGCAAGGAGGGGGCCCTCAAGAAGTGAAGATGTAGTGTTACGGTTTTTCGCGTAACGTAAATAAAAGTCGGGCTAAGGGTAAACGACCTGCCTAGTCTAAGGGCATTTATATTATTTAAAATAAAAAGAAACCACTCTAGGGCAGCTTGTACCTTCACATTAAATGTGGAGACAATAGTTATTAACAGGAAGGGCACAAAAACTAACATATATATAATATATTAATAGTAAACTTACATATACACCATACAACATACTCTACTACATACCAATATCACCACATTCCAGTTCAACTTTACCCAGTATTTATATTGCTCACTAGCACACTGCTACTAGTGTGTAAAGCACTATCATTTATAAACGGGGAGGTTCCAAAACCCCTCCCACTTTCTACAGGCTACTAAATCCTGCAGCCTGTACTAGTACTCTCCCAAAACTTAAACAGGCCTCTGTACACTAGGGTCTTACAGGTAAACATGAGAGCACTTAAACCAATAAAATATCCTATAGTATAAACTTGCAAAAAAAAAAAATATCACCCCCCACCTACTTACACCAACGCCAAACCATGACGACTTCTTCCAGTCGCCGCTCTTCTCTTCTCGTACTAACACACACCTCTCTTGCTTCTGTCCTCTCATGGCTACTCAGGGCAAATATGGTCCGGTTTCAGAGCAAATCCTGAAACTGACATTTATATGGAGCATTTTATACCCATTTTCAACAATACACTTCGTAATAAATGCACTATTAATGCCCCTTCCCTAGACCACCGGTCTCACACAGCTTGACAAGGAAAAAATGGGAAATTAACCTTTGGTCTGGGGAAACACAAAATTCACCACAAAATAAGAAAACTGCATCAAGCACTGTCTTGGTACAATTTACTTGTACATTGAAAAACAAACAACTACGTTGATGCATTTTCTATACATGACATAAAATTAAAGAGCTGACTAGGTTACCTCTGTACATATTAATTACTTAAAAAGTATTCACAATAATTATATACAAATAAACTTATTATAAATTGAGAAAATGTCTCTTTAAACAGCATAGTGTCCATTACAACACAACTCTCCTTGCAAAAATAAATCATGCACTTTATGTAAACAAAGTCTTTACATTAATGACGTGATTATCATAAATTGAGAAACTCTGTAAACAGCATTAATGTCTATTATCGCACATCTCTGTTTTCAAATATGAAATAGGCACTTCATAAAAAATACATTAACAGTCTCCAGAAACAGTGCAAAAAATTATTGTACATATTAATACAAACAGCAATATGCAATACGTAAAACTGGCTACACAAAACACACCACTGGAAGAAACTGTAGAGCACGGGATGGAAAATTACGGACTTCAAAACTGGGTAGTTAGTCACATATAAATTTTGTCGGTGGGACTGTGGTCTTGAAAAACACACTGGAGTCATCACCATTGACCCCTCAAAAGGCGGGCCTCCTAGGCTTTCACCTGCACTGTCATTCCAAGGAACCCTGTATGGAGTCACCTCACACTGGTGATAAAAATAAGCAGGTGGGTCCTGGAGAAACACAACACACCAAACACCCAAAAATGGTGAGGCTTCACCGCCTTATCACTATCTTAGGTCCAACAGCCCATACACCAACATCACACAGGTGAGGCATCACCGCACACCTTATGTTAGCATACCTTACCTAGGCATGTACTGATGTGACTACCACCAAAAACACACACCCCTCTTGGGAAATCTGATACCTCCTCCACCAGCTCACCGGCCTCAGTCCACTAGGTGGTCAGAAGCCATCTACTCACCTACTGCAACCACTGCAAAACGAGAGCAGATAAATGTCTACACTACATTATGTACAGTACACACGAGACAACAGCAACATTATTCTCTGTCCCCTTCACATAACCAATCACCAAATTCAGAGGTTGGAGGAACAAAGCCCATATAGTAAGTCTCTGACTGTGGTTCCTCATTAGGTGAAGGAAACGAAAAGGATTGTGGTCACTATACACAGTTACAGGATGAACTCATCCTGAAACATAAACATAAAAATGTTGCACAGTCAACACTAAAGCAAGGGCCTCCTTTCTATGGTGGCATAATTTCTCTGATGTTTTTGAGTTTCGCAGATAAGTAGCTGACTGGCAATAATTGTCCTGCTACTTCTTGTAATAATACAGCACCAACACCAGTATCATTAGCGTCTACCTGTAGACAAAATGGCAGTGTAAAATTGGGACTAGTCAACACAGGAGCTCTAGTAAGCAGAGCTTTTACATGTTCAAATGCCCTCTGACACTTCATGTCCCACACAAATTTTGCTTGGGACTAATAAGGTCTGTGAGTGGAGAGATCACCTTTGACAAATTTGGACAGAACTTTCTGTAAAATGTTACCAGGCCCACGAAACGCATAACCTCCTTCCGGTTCTTTGGTACAGGAAAATTGTCTATAACCTCCACCTTGGCATTCACTGGGGTCACTTTTTCCTGGTCAATTACATGTCCTAGAAAGGTTACCTGGGCTTGTCCAAAAACAGTTTTCGCCTAATTAACTCTGAGTTAAGCCTCATTGAGCCTAGAAAAAGTTCTCTCAGCTATTTCACATGTTCTGCCCAACAATTACTAAAATAATAAAGTCATCAATATAACACCTCACTCCAGCTAGGCCACGTATAGTATAACTCCATGCATCCTACATTGAAAACAAGAGGGAGCATTACGAAGCCCAAAAGGAAGAACCTTGTACTGAAAAAGCCCATTTGGCATTGCAAAGGAGAGATGTCACTGGCAAGTGGGGTTAAAGGAATCTGATAATAACCCTTCAACAGGTCTAATTTACTTACATATTTAGCTCCCTCACTACATAAATGACATCATCCGTTCTAGGAAGAGGAAAACAGCCAGCCTTAGTCATTATATTAACCTCGTTGTAGCATTCAGTTCAGTTCTGGCTACCTGAGAAGACACATCAGAAGTTAAATGGCATCAAGAGGCTGCAATCATTCTCCAGATGCATTCTGCTATATATGTGGTCAATTCATTAAGACAAGAGCAAAGAAGTTCTCTGTAACAGCATCTAAAAAAAATGTGTGAAGCTTACAAAGCATATTTTGGCATCCCAGTTGGGCACCTCATGTTGCTTGTGAGCATTGTAAGAAAACATTGGAAGGTAAGAAAGTCATTAGTTATATGAAGGGTAAAATCTAATTATTTTGGTCTAGAGGATGGTATAGAAGAGAAAAAAGAGGCATGAAGTTTGCTGTTCCTAGAATATGGCGTGAACCCACTGATCACTCAACCAACTGCTATATCTGCCTGGTGGATCCTTCAAAACGCCGAACTGGGGAAAATCCACCTGCTATTTCTTATCCAGACCTTGCACCAGTAGCACACAGTGATGATCTTCCTGTACCTACACCTCCAGAAAGAAGTCAACCGTCAGAAGAAGAAAACAGCAAATCAGAAAATGAAGAGCACAGTGAACAAGACTATGATCTCACAGATGCAGCTGTTGGGAGAAATCCTTACTATCCAAACCAAACAGACCTCAATGACCTTATCAGAGATCTTGGTTTGACAAAGTCAAATGCTGAGCTTTTGATTTCAGGGGCTCAATGAGTGGGTCTTGGTGGATGAAAGTGTGCAAGTGACAAGCCAAAGAAAACGTCACCAACATTTTTCAAGCTTCTTCACTAATGAAGACAGGTTGTGCTACTGTAATGATGTATCAGGCCTGTTTGATGCAATTAGAATTGCATGCAATCCACATGAGTGGAGACTCTTCATTGACAGCTCCTCCAGAAGCCTAAAAGCTGTATTTCTACACGATAGGAACAAGTATTCATATCTATCTTTCCTTGGTTCATTCAGTGCATCTTAAGAAGGACTACAACAGCGTCAAACTTCTACTGGAAGCTTTGAACTATGATAATTATGGCTGGGAGGTTATTGGAGACTGGTGGCAATTTAGATGGGACTCAAAGGAGGTTTTACCAAGTGTCCCTGTTATCTTTGTCATTGTGATAGTAGAGACAGAGCAGCACATTACCAAAGGAAGCACTGGCCTCAAATGACTAAGTTCTCAGTAGCAAGACACAATATCAAACATAAACCATTATTGGATCCTCAAAAGGTTCTGTTCCTTCCATTACACATCAGACTGGGGCTAATGAAACAGTTTGTTACAGCTCAAAATAAAATATGTATTACTTATTACCAAACCTCTTTCTAAACATAGTTCAATTAATGGTTGCTGTTTTCATTTACCCCTGGCACCCCAAATTCATCTACTACTCCCTCCACAACATTTTTACCCACTTTAATATTGAGATCCCCCACCACAAGTACTCTCTCACTTGGTTCAAAACTCACCATGCTCTCATCCGACATTTCCCAAAATCTCTCTCCTCTACACCTCTCTCTTCTCCAGGTGCATAAACACTTACTATAACCCACTTTTCACATCCAACCCTTATTTTACTCCACATAATCCTTGAATTTATACATTTACATTCCTTCTTTTCCTGCCATAACTTATCCTTCAACATTATTGCTACTCCTTCTTTAGCTCCAACTCTATTAGAAACCCCTGACCTAATCCCATTTATTTCACCCCACTGAAACTCTCCTACCCCCTTCAGCTTTGTTTCACCTAGAGCTAGGACATCCAGCTTCTTTTCATTCATAACATCTACAATCATCTCTTTCTTATCATTCGCACAACATCCACGCACATTCAAACATCCCACTTTGACGGTTTTCTTCTTTTTATTTTTAGTAAGCTATACAGGAAAAGGGGTTACTAGCCCATTGTTCCCGGCATTTTAGTTGACTTTTACAACACGCATGGCTTACGGAGGAAAGATTCTTATTCCACTTCCTCATAGATATGAAAGGAAAAGTAATAAGAACAAGAACAATTAAGAAAAAATCAAAGAAAACTCAGATGAGTGTGTATACATAAACGTGTACATGTATGTGTAGTGTTACCTAAGTGTAAGTAGAAGTAGCTAGATGTACCAGAAATCTTCCATGTTTACGAGACAGAAAAAAGACACCAGCAATCCTACCATCATGTAAAACAAATACAGGCTTACCTCCTTGTGCGGTTGCTGTCTACCATACTAATACCTACATATATATATATATATATATATTGCAATAAAATCACAGTAAACAGGTGATATCACAATATGCAGAACAACCAATGTGTAAAAATAGTGAAATTAGTGAAATTTCAAGGGCTTTCGTGACTTCTTACACACACACACACACACACACACACACACACACACACACACACACACACACACACACACACATACACACCTTGAGCACCTTGAAAGGAATGAGCTTATCAACGACGGCCAACACAGTTTTAGGGACGGGAAATCCTGTGTCACAAACCTACTGGAGTTCTACGACAGGGTGACAGCAATAAGACAAGAGAGAGAGGGGTGGGTAGATTGCATATTCCTGGACTGTAAGAAGGCATTTGACACAGTTCCACACAAGAGATTAGTGCAAAAGCTGGAGGACCAGGTAGGGATAACGGGGAAGTCACTACAATGGATCAGGGAATACCTGTCAGGAAGACAGCAGCGAGTCATGGTACGTGGCGAGGTGTCAGAGTGGGCGCCGGTGACGAGTGGGGTTCCACAGGGTCAGTTCTAGGACCGGTGCTGTTTCTGGTATTTGTGAACGACATGACAGAAGGAATAGACTCGAGTGTCCCTGTTTGCAGATGATGTGAAGTTGATGAGAAGAATTCAATCGGACGAGGACTAGGCAGAACTACAAAGGGATCTGGACAGGATGCAAGCCTGGTCCAGCAATTGGCTTCTGGAGTTCAACCCCACCAAGTGCAAAGTCATGAAGATTAGGGAAGGGCAAAGAAGACCACAGACGGAGTACAGTCTAGGGGGCCAGAGACTGCAAACCTCAATCAAGGAAAAAGATCTTGGAGTGAGTATAACACCAGGTACATCTCCTAAGGCGCACATCAACCAGATAACTGCTGCAGCATACGGGCGCCTAGCTAACCTAAGAACAGCATTCCGACATCCTAATAAAGAATCGTTCAGGACTCTGTACACTGTGTAACGTTAGGCCCATACTGGAGTATGCAGCACCAGTTTGGAACCCACATCTAGCCAAGCACGTAAAGAAGCTAGAGAAAGTGCAAAGGTTTGCAACAAGACTAGTCCCGGAGCTAAGGGGTATGTCCTACGAGGAGAGGTTAAGGGAAATCGACCTGACGACACTGGAGGACAGGAGAGACAGGGGGGACATGACAATGACATATAAGATACTGAGAGGAATAGACAAGGTTGACAGAGACAGAATGTTCCAGAGATGGGACACTGCAACAAGGGGACACAGTTGGAAGTTAAAGACTCAAATGAATCACAGTATTTCTTCAGTCATAGAGTGGTCGGGAAGTGGAATAGCTTGGGAAGCGATGTAGTGGAGGCAGGTTCCATACATAGCTTTAAGGAGAGGTATGATAAAGCTCATGGAGCAGGGAGCGTGACCCAGTAGCGGCAAGTGAAGAGGCGGGGCCAGGAGCTATGACTCGACCCCTGCAACCACAACTAGGTAAGTACACACGCACACACACACACACACACACACACACACACACACACACACACAATAATATATATATATATATATATATATATATATATATATATATATATATATATATATATATATATATATATATATATATATATATAATTAAGAACAATGTCTTTGCCAAATAAAGCTAGCGAAAAAATTATACCTTTAAATTTGCGAAAATAAAACTGAATATAAAGAAAAATATATAATTTATTTTAAATAGTTATAAACATATTTTAGTAGATCATATACGTTATGTTAGTTTAGGTTTAGTAAGAAAATATATATATTTGTCAGAGTAGTAGTGTAGGTAGTGGCCTTGCCACACTACTACACTGATAGCACTACGTTCGACACTTACCAAGAAATAACGGTTTCTGAAATGCTGTGATATCAGTACAGTAAAAGGATACCTTTGCTTCTCATGCACTGGGAATGTGGTCAATGTTTTCTGCAATGGCAGTCTTAAAGATTTTGTATGCATGTTGGGAAGGCAAGCGATTTGCTATCTGTAAAACTGCCTGCAGAAACTGTTTCCCATCAAAACTGATAGTTGGAGAACATGGTCATAAGGGACGCTAATGACCTAGTGCGATAGTCTGCCTATCAATTCAGTCTTGTGTGAGTGCGGGTGTAACCTCAAACCTGCGCTTAATACTGTTAAATTTCAGGTTTTGAGTGATAGTAAGAATTTCTGGAGTTGTAGATGAATGGTTCATAGAACCGACAAGTTGTTAAATTAGACACATATGCAACACTTGGGTATCTTCATTGAGGAAAACGTTTCGCCACACAGTGGCTTCATCAGTCCAATACAAAGTAGAAAGTTGAAAGGAGAGGAGAAGTTTGAGGTAATCAGTCCCTCGGCCTGGAGTCGATGTGTTCAGTCCATCAATCTTGAAGCAACTACAGCATAGGGCAAATAGAAGTTGCTTATATACTGTAGACAGGTGAGACGAAGCAGGAGGAGGCAGGGTCATAGTGGTACCATCCACTAGTCGAAGTAGGTCTTCGTCCTAAGGTTAGACAAGTGTTGAAGAATCCGTTTGTATCAAGATCTCAAGATGTTGCTGTGTCAGACATACAGTATATAAGCATACAGTATATAAGCAACATACAGTATATAAGCAACTTCTATTTGTCCTATGCTGTACTTGCTTCAAGATTGATGGACTGAACACATCGACTCCAGGCCGAGGGACTGATTACCTCAAACTCCTCCTCTCCTTTCAACTTTCTACTTTGTATTGGACTGATGAAGCCACTGTGTGGCGAAACGTTTCCTCAATAAAGATACCCAAGTGTTGCATATGTGTCTAATTTAACAACTTCTGGAGTTGAATCGGTAAACTCTTCTTTAATATTTTGACATTTTTGACCATCTCACCAAGGCAAACAACAATGATAGCAAAGATTCAATGGGAATCCATTGAAGAGTTTGGCTTCTCCAAACATATTATGACATGCAAACAATCGCAGACAGGCGATCTTAACTATGCAAGACAAGCCACGGGCGGTAAAAATCTTTAGCTCAAGTACTTTCAAACTTCAGACTGCGTCATCAGGAGCTATGTAATTTTGCAAGGCAGCAACTGAAGGAGGAGGGAAGTTTTCTCAGAGTGGTGCAGTGCAGTGTAGTGTCCTGTAGCTCAATCAGCTCACACACTGAGGTCCGGAGTTCGATTCTCCTTCGGTACGGCTGGAAAACATTAGGGACGTGTTTCCATGAGACACCTGCTGTCCCTGTCCCTGTTCACCCATCAGTTTAAAATGGGTACCTGGGTGTTAGTCGACTGGTGTGGGTCGCATCCTGGGACAAAACTGACCTAATTTGCCCGAAATGCTCAGCATAACAAGGGGCTTTCTATGCAGTAGTACGTCATTGATGTCAGCTAGGCCTGTATACCTTGTACATGTGCTAGTACTAAATAAAGATATTATGTTATTATTATTATAAAGTCGAGAAAGTAATTGTTTGCATAGTAAATAAAGACCCCCCATTTTCCAAATCGATGCCATGATCTGGTAGGTTTGTACGGTTCGTACTTCTAACGGCTGCGCCATAGCTGTTCACGTGATTACCATGTGACTTGTGTTAGCCAATGATAGGCCTGCCTTTTGAATGCCTCAGCGCAGGGCGGCCTAGTAGTCGGTATCATCCGAGTAGGCCTAGCAGGCGGACACAGGCATAGGCTCTCAGCTCCCATATATCCAACGCCTCTTTAAACGCTACCAAAAACCAAGCTCATCGTCTGTTAATATTACCAAATCTATGAAAAGAACCCCACAACACAAATGGTGGCAGCTTGTGGGCCTAGATTTTGTGTAATCTGAGCAGATTTAACAAGAAGAGGAAGAGCCGGTGTGATTGCCTCCAGCGTCTCCCGGACCAGCGTCATACCAACCGTTACCTCACTTCCCTCATCGGTGTCGTCATCCAAGACTCTTCTGAAGCAGTGTCTCCAGTCTTCTGGCTTCTAATTGCAAGTAAACCTCCGAAGAGTTGATCTGGGTTTTGCAATTAAGCCAAAAAGTAAGCCAGTTTATGAGATAGAGTCTAAGCCAGCCTAAAGTCATCCAGTGTCCCCTGCCATCCACCCAATTCTTCACTGCTGTGTGCAAGTAAGAGCATTCAGGTCCACCAGTCCAGAGAGCTAAGCCAGCCTCTTCCAGAAAGCCAGTTATACAAGTAAGCCAGTCGTTTCTTCAGCAAGCCAGTTCCTTGCAGTAATGTCTCCAATCGCTCTGTGCTACAAGTTGGACGCTTGTCAGAGTGATATTCACCATTCCTGTGGCTTATTGTGCAAAAAGCCACCTGGGTTAGTAGTTCCAAGGCCGTGAGTATTAAGTGTACTGGCCGAACGCCGTGACGTCATCGCCCACCGCCAGCGAGTCAGGCAGCAGTGACGTCATCCCCGCGCGCGCCACTCACCACCCACGCTGCTGTAAACAAAACAAACCACCTGCTCACACTACTCTCTACCAGCCAACATTTTGTGGTATTTTCTACCCTATCTGGGGTACCAGCAGCATTGTTTCGGCTCACATAGCAAGTCGAGAGTGTCTTCCTTCATCCCAGAGCGCCAACGTAAAAGCTTGCTGTGTGAGTTCTTCGGTAAGCGCATTTCTTCAAGATTGTCAGCAGTCAACGACCAGGAATATATTTCTCCCTCCACCTACACTCGTCGTTCATTCATCATTAGACACTATTCTGTTATAGACATTCGTGTGTGTGAGACATTAAGCAGTGAATTTTCTTAGTGACATTTAAAGACCTGTGTTTTCAGTTGCAAATTCATCTATATAATCTGTTATAGTTTTTTTATGTATTCCGTGTCTCATTTTATATCTATGTTCTTTGTGTAAACTCGTACACATGCAGTAAGTACTTTGTGTGCCAATTTTTATTGTTTTTGTGTGCAGTATTTGATTAATTCGTTATTATTGCAGTGTTTGTGTATTAATTCCCTGTCCCTTCATTTTTCTCTCAGTGCATTCCCTTGTGTTTTTATGCAGTGTCTGTGAATAGTTCCTTATTGTTTATGCCCCAGTGTTCCTAGTTGCATATTTCATTTTCCTGTGTGCCATTCAGTGTGTCCCATTAAATTTTTTTTGTGCCAGTATCTCACATGTTTTAGTTCAACAGACAGTTTATATTTTTGTGTCAACCTGTGCCTCATTTTTTTTAATTTTGCAGAACCTGTTTATTGAACATATTTTGTCTGAAGCAAGAACTATCTCTTTATACATATTTTTACATGCAAGATCTTATTGCATAAACTATCACATTCACTGACTGAATCTTATTGTGTTGTGTATTCTCCTGCAAAACTGTAAGTTTTTATTTTTATTTCAGTTGTGTATTATTGTCTTTGTGTTGATCTTATCAATATTCCTTGAACAAATTCACTCTTAACCCTCATATGTAAAGTAAAGTAATATTCATTATACTCATTTTCATTAGTTTTCTTAATTGAACTAAGAGTTAAAGTGTTCATTCTCTTTGTGCCCAGTGCAACATTGATTTTTAATTGATGCAGTAAATTGTTTATACAATACCATACATTGATTACATTTTAAAATTATTCTCCAGTAGTGATTACTTGTTCTTGTTATTTTGCATACAGTATTGTGTATTTATTCCATTTTACTCAGTGTTATCCTGAAAAGTGCTAATAATTCAATGCAAGTTGTCAGCATCATAGTTAATTCTTCTGCCAGCAATGCATATTAAATTCTAGTGTCATTTTCTCTTAAGAAAATTTGTTTTCTAGTAATTTTCCAGTTGAATACAATTTATTGATTGTATTTCCACTTTGCATTGATTTATCATTTCTCATCTAGTAATTTTGTTTTGAATTCCAGTAGAGAGAGATCATTTTTGCAGTTAATCCATACAGTATTCATATTGCCATTTATTGCAATTTGTAAAGTAATTCCTTAAATTTTACAGTCAAAATCAGTGAGTTTTACCTTCTTATGCAGTGTACATTAGTTGTTTTAACCCCTTTTCTGCATCTAATTCAATGACTTCTTAATTCCCATTTTAACTAATTGTGTACTGTGAATATTTTGCCATTCTCATTTTTACTTGACTTAGTTTTTGTGCAATTTTCTTTGCAAGTATGTCTCACTTACCTCAAAGTAGTGTAGCAAATAATGGCATTCAGTCCCCTAATGTTCCAAATGCCCCTGCTGAAATTCATAATAGTCATTTACCGAATGCTAGACCTACCCAGCCACAGAGTCAATATAGTTTCCTTCGTGATCCTGATAGTTCCTTACCGACTGAAGGACAGTATCTAGCTCTTGAGCAATGTGTTTGTTCTCACAGCTTGTATCAGAGAGTTATAACAGTTCTGCGGAATGTGAAGTTCAAATTCAGTCCTGATAGCTTTGTGCATTACGTATTAACGTAGCCGAGCGGCCAAGTCACTAGTAAAACTGTCACTCCTGTCTGGAATCCAGTCATAATTGCACACAGGATAGTGTACTATCCCTGTGATGGCTCTTGTTCAAGTGGTAGTTCCTCTCCAGGGGACGCCTTGTTGAGTAAAGACTGTTTGAAATGAGTTATGCCATCTCTTGATGTCACTTGCCGCCTGCAGAAAGACGTTTCTGTGGCTAGTGTTTACTAGAGTGTCTGTTGTGTTGTGTTCCAGATAGTGATATTATCCCAGTTGACAGTAAGTCCTTTGCAGAGTAAAGTGTCGTGTGTCGAGTAATTATTACCTGCAGTAAGAGATAGTGAGAGCCGTTCTCCTTTGCTCATACTTTGTGTTATTGAGCTATCTATTTCACCCGGGGAGAGTCCTTCCACTCCACCGTGCCGTTCATTCCTCCAGTAGGAAAGTGTTCCCAGTTCTTAGTGAATAAAGAAAACTCAGTTTAAGAGATTAGTCGCATTTGCTAGCAGAGTCGTTTAAGAGATTAGTTGCATTTGCTAGCCGAGTCCTTACTAAAGCTGAACGTAATTACACAGTTACTGAGCAAGAAGCTCTAGCTATAGTTTGGTCTTTAAAGCATTTCCGAGATATCATTTACCAGTACCCTGTTCACGTCTTAACAGATCATGCCCCGTTGATACCCTTATTCCAGAATAAACAACCCACTGGAAGACTTGCCAGATGGTCCTTGACCATCCAAGAGTTCAATCCGACCTTTGAACATTTGCCTGGCAAATCCAATGTAGTTGCTGATGCCTTGTTGCGTCATGTCAGTGTAGTAACTGCCGATCCTCCATTTAGTGCTGAGGATGTAAAGGCTGCTCAAAGACAAGACCCCTTGTGGTCTGGTGTGGTTCGATTCCTGCTCCAGGAAGACCTTATTCTCTCTGTGAAGCCACCAGCACCCATTAGTGACTTTGTCATGAACCAAGAATTACTGTATCGCTCTACCGAGTTGGGTAATCCTAGTAGAAGAGTATACCAGTTAGTAATTCCACAGTCACTAGTGAAAGTAGCCTTGCAGCTAGTTCACGATGTACCAGATGTTGCACATCCTGGTATGGATCGTTCTGTGAAACAAGCCAGATTGAAATACTTTTGGCCTCGTATGTCTACCGATATTACTGAGTATGTTAAGAAATGTAGTGTCTGTATGAAACATAAAGGTAATGTCATGGGTCCTAATCCAATCCAGATCTTTCCTACTACTAGTGAGCCATGGGAAAGAGTTGCACTAGATCTGTTGACCAACTTCCAATGTTCCCTCAGTGGAAACAAACATCTGTGTGTGATGGTTGATCACTTTACCAGATATTGTGAGTTAGTTCCTATCCCAGATAAGACTGCCGAAACAGTAGCAAAAGCATTCAAGGAACGTATAATCTGCAGACATACCACTCCTAAGTCCATCATAACAGATAATGGAGGTGAATTTTGTAATGAGATCCTAGAAAACTTGTGTAAACTATACAAGATTACAAAATCAACCATTGTTCCGCACCATCCTGCCAGTAATGGGTTAGCAGAAAGAACTAGTAAGAAAGTCCTTGACATTTTGAGAGTTACCATCAATCCCAATAGTGTAACCTGGGATCAAGTCATTCCTGATGTTCAATGTGCCATAAATTCTGCCTTTAACGCTTCAATAGGTGATACCCCTCATTATGCACTGTACGGTGTCGATAAGCGTTTGCCTTATGAGCTGTTATATTCCAATCCGAAACCGACTTACAATCCAGATGATTTCGTAGCAGTTCGTACCAATCAAGCTCAAAGTGTTTTCAGACGAATTCGTGAAACACTTCATAAGTCAACAGCAGAATTTACTAGAGTAACTAATACTAAAGCCAAACCGACTAAAGTTCAAGTAGGGTCCAGAGTCATGTTGTTTAACTTTAACAAAACTTCAGCAATGACAAAACTCGATCAAAAGTTCGTTGGTCCTTATAGAGTAGTCGAACATATTAATGGCAACAAGTATAAAGTTAGAGAAATTAGCACGGGTCAGTTTAAAGAATCGCATTTAGATCATATGAAGTTAGTGTGCGATGATGATGACGAAGTCCCTGACACCCCTGACAATCAGATAAGTGAGACAGAATCTGATATTTCTCCTGTTGCTGTTCCCTCTACCTCTAATGATCAGTCAGATCAACCTGAATGTCGTTATTCCCTACGTACACGACAAGTGTTAATTAATCCTCAAGTATCATTTGTAGATACCAGTGTAGATCCTCCTCAATTAGAAGTTGAGTTACCTATTGTAACAGAGTTTGATCCACCCAGAGATGATAATTATACAGCCTATATCAATCTCACCCTAGCAGAGTTGGGGTTAAATGTAAATAACCTGTATAGATAAATATGTAGTAAGCGTTTAACTGTGTGTTATAATATCTACTTAGTATTACTCAAATTTTTTTTTTGTGTTCACGTTCTCTCCGAGTTCTGAGAATTAACAGTATAGATTTGAGTGCACCAGATCTATCTTGTCTGTTAATCACTACCTTCTTGTAAATATATATTTCCTCAGAATTCATAGATCACATGAAGACAGTTCGATCGAACAAATTATTTTTTTTATCTCTTTTATCATGATTTTCTTGAATGAGCTCATTTAGATAATTCCTATGTATCATGATGCATCATATAGTAATGTAGATTGTTCTATCAAGATAGCATCCATGTGAAGTATAATGTTCAACTGTTGTGTACTTTGACATTGTATGGAATCAGCTGAGAGTTGTTGCCTGTTGTCCTTAGTTTGTATAGTTGTATGTCGAGACGCCATACGTAGCATGCCCGAGCTGTACGGTTCGTACTTCTAACGGCTGCGCCATAGCTGTTCACGTGATTACCATGTGACTTGTGTTAGCCAATGATAGGCCTGCCTTTTGAATGCCTCAGCGCAGGGCGGCCTAGTAGTCGGTATCATCCGAGTAGGCCTAGCAGGCGGACACAGGCATAGGCTCTCAGCTCCCATATATCCAACGCCTCTTTAAACGCTACCAAAAACCAAGCTCATCGTCTGTTAATATTACCAAATCTATGAAAAGAACCCCACAACACAGGTTATGATGTCCAGGCCCAGTCTAGTGTAGGTTTTCTATTGACAATATAACTGTCTATATAAATTAATATGCCTCCCAATTATTTGCACTCATTTCAGGTGCAACAGTCTGCCTCCCGAAGCACTTGTAGGAAATACTGAATGGAAAAGTAGTTGTGGAATACACTGCCTGTCGAAGCGATTGTGAAACACTTTACCCATGGAAAGCAGTTAAGGAACACATTGCCTATGGAATCAGTTGTTAAACAGTTTGCCCATGGAATCAGTTTTGGAACAAACGGATAGGAAAACATCCACATACCGAATAGACTGCAAGAAAGATATCAACAGCATTCATCCGTCATAAGCTTTTTTATAAGAAAACAAAATACTTCATTCAGCAAGACAGATCTCTAAATGTAAATAGCAGTCGGGAGAATTATAAATTATGAATCACTCAAATGAGGATTCTATATTCTGGCCAAGCTAACTGATAGGAGTGGTGGAAGTATGAATGAATGGTGGTGGTAGTTTGTTGGGCAGTCTGCTTGTTCTGTTTGGTGTGAGCATCGTTCCGCCTCCTCCTCCTCCCCCCCCCCTTCTGCACCCTATGGGAGGTGACTTGTCTCCCTCCGACCGGATGTCAGTCCTTCCCCGATCTCTCTTCCCCTCTGCCACTGTCTCCCCCCTCCCACCTCCCACCTTCACGCACACACACACGCAGGAATAGGAAGGGAGAAACGAAACTACAAAAGGGGGGACTACACAAGCATGAGGAACTTCCTACAAGACGTTCAGTGGGAGAGAGAATTGGCAGGAAAACCAGTAAAAGAAATGATGGAATATGTAACAACCAAATGCAAAGAGGGAGAGGAGAGGTTTGTCCCCAAGGGAAACAGAAGTAATGGGAAGACCAGAACGAGTCCTTGGTTCACCCAAAGGTGCAGGGAGGCAAAAACTAAGTGCACAAGAGAATGGAAAAAGTACAGAAGACAAAGGACCCAGGAAAATAAAGAGATTAGCCGAAGAGCCAGAAACGAATATGCACAGGTAAGAAGGGAGGCTCAGCGACAATATGAAAATGATATAGCATCAAAAGTTAAGTCTGACCCGAAGCTGTTGTATAGCCACATCAGGAGGAAAACAACAGTCAAGGACCAGGTAATCAGGCTGAGGAAGGAAGGTGGGGAGTTCACAAGAAACGACCAAGAGGTATGTGAGGAGCTCAACATGAGATTTAAAGAAGTATTTACAGAGGAGACAGGAAGGACTCCAGGAATTCAGAATAGGGAGGTATACCAACAAGTGCTGGATGAAATACACACAACCGAGGAGGTGAAGAAGCTGCTATGTGAACTTGATACCTCAAAAGCGGGTCGTGGAGTTCCAATATTGTATCCAGGTGTAGTCGGGTCTGGTTCGAGTTGTCGAATCTTGTTCGAGTTGGAGTCGTATCCTGGCAAGGTCGCCACTTGTGAAGGCTTAACTCAGCCCTGTCCGATCTTTAAGCCAAGATGAATCAAGGCTGGCTCCTTCTTAGGAAAATTAACAAAATGGAAAATGTGGGACCGGACAACATTTCTCCGTGGGTCCTTAGAGAGGAGCAGAGATGTTGTGTGTGCCACTAACACAAATCTTAAACACATCCATTGAAACTGGGCAACTACCTGAGGCGTGGAAGATGGCAAATGTAGTCCCAATTTTTAAGAAAGGAGACAGACACGAGGCATTAAACTACAGACCTTTGTCACTGACGTGTATAGTATGCAAAGTCATGGAGAAGATCATCAGGAGGAGAGTGGTGGAGCACCTAGAAAGACACAAGCTCATAAACGACAACCAGCACGGTTTCAGGGAAGGAAAATCCTGTGTCACAAACCTACTGGAGTTTTATGACAAGGTAACAGAAGTAAGACACGAGGAAAAGGGGTGGATAAAGGCAAATCCTGTGTCACAAACGTTCTGCAGTTTTATGACAAGGTAACAGAAGTAAGACACGAGAGAGAGGTGGATAGACTGCATTTTCTTGG
>WNWK01038097.1:0-18123 GCA_009830355.1 Cherax destructor | reverse complement strand
AAGGTCCTTTTTAAGGGTTAGCTTGCAAAAAGATACTCTTGTATAAGGAATTGATTTTAGCTGCCTATTAGATACGTATCTATAGGGACCTTAGTGTTCTTTCGCAAAGGTGCCCTTGTATAAGGATGTCAGGATCCCAGCTTACTTTTTACAAGACACCTTTGTATGAATTATTGCATATCTAAGTAATTCGTCTAAATTCTAACAAAGGTGACCAATAATAAGGAGTAAATACTCCAAAGTAATTATTTCGTACCTGTGTTTACTGCAGCTCCACTCATAATTTATCATTAACGAACGTCAGTGATAATGAGTTTAATGTATTCATTGTTTAAAATTAAAACTGAAGTAAGTATATATGCCTGTAGGCTTAACCTTACACAGGCAGGTATATACACTGAGAGGAGTATATTTATATATATACACTTAGAACTGTGTATTTCTCAATATGTACATTGAAAACAGTGTATCTCACTCTCAATGTATGTACAATGGGAACTGTGTGTTTCAGGGGATATGCATAGATAACAATGTATCTCGCTCAGTATATATATACACTGAGATACTTCCAGCATTGGAATCGCCTGTATTCGACTGAAGAAGAATGTTTTGAGGGCGAAACCTTTCTGCAACAAAGTTACTAAAGTACTGCAGATGTATCTTCTTCACCTTCGGGTACATGCTGATACCCGATACTCAGGGTATATCTCTTTCAGCCTATATACCCTGAGTAAAAAGTATTTCTCTAGGTGAATATACACTGTGAATAGTGAATTCCTTCTGTGTATATACACAAAGAGGCTTATCTCTCAGTGTACACACACAGAAAACACTATCTCAGTGCATGTACACTATATACACTGACTATATATATACGTATATATATATATATATATATATATATATATATATATATATATATATATAGAGAAGAGAGAGAGAGAGAGAGAGAGAGAGAGAGAGAGAGAGAGAGAGAGAGAGAGAGAGAGAGAGAGAGAGAGAGAGAGAGAGAGAGAGAGAGAGGAGAGAGAGAGAGAGAGGAGAGAGAGAGAGAGAGAGAGAGAGAGAGAGAGAGAGAGAGAGAGAGAGAGAGAGAGAGAGAGAGAGAGAGAGAGAGAGAGAGAGAGAGAAAAGAGAGAGAGAGAGAGAGAGAGAAAGCCACAGAACTTAGACATATCTCGCATCTGCTCGACAGCAGCAAAGGCTGCAAGATTCTATACAACCCTTTTGATATACCTTTGAAGAGTTTCGAGAGTATCTATCTCTGAGCCCGGCCATGGGCCAGGCTCGTCTGTGCTTGCCTGGTCAACCAGGCTGTTGCTGCTGGAGGCCCGCTGCCCCACATATCCATCACAGCCTGGTTGATCTGGCACCTGGTGAAGATATTTGTCCAGTTTCCTCTTGAAGGCTTCTACACTGGTTCCAGCCGTGTTTCGGATATCTTCTGGTAAGATGTTGAATAGTCTGGGACCCCGGATGTTAATACAGTGCTCCCGTATTGTCCCCACCGCACCCCTGCTCCTCACTGGGTTTATTTTACACTTTCTCCCATATCTCTCACTCCAGTATGTTGTTATGGCAGTGTGCAGATTTGGGACCAGGCCCTCAAGTACGCTTACACTTTATATAAGCTCCACTTTCTTGGATTGCCTGTCCTCCGTCTCATCTACGACTTCTCGACAGAACAGAAAACAGAACAAGACGACTCATCTCTCCCCTAGACCCAACCTGGACAGATCTGTCATTTCAGCAGAGCCTTCAACACCGGAGGAATGTGGATGGCCTTACTGTTATGTACAAGGTTAATACTGTCAAAGTACCACACAGGGCCCCACTCCGAGGACAGCGAGAAGTGAGCTTCTACACCACAAGACGGGCAGCAAACAGCAACTAAACTCTGACTGAACCCTTCTCAAGAACGTCGCTTCATCTGATGTCATTTATTCCTAGGATGACTCGAGTCTGAAAAATGTTCGTGGAGTATAATAACATCAACGAAATAAAATCAGTTGACAAAATGAAACTATTGACCCACAGATGGCTTCAACTTCATCCTGTTCCATATTTGTGTCTCGTAACAATAAAAGGCTTTCGAGTGAGCTGATGTAGGTAACAGCTCTTACCTTGTAAATAAAGTTAGGAATCCTTAACGTGTAAATAGCTTGTCAATATAGCTAGGGATCCTCAACCTAACCTTGTCAAACCCTGTGTAAAAAAAAAAAGAGAGTGAGAGATCCGTCCATGAGAAGATACACTCTTGCTCTCAGTGCACATACATCAAGATAGATACTGGTATATTCATCAGAATACAGACACAATGAGTAACAATGCTTGGTAGTGAGACAGTTCACCTGGTTGTAGTTTATTTTTATAGACTGTATTACTACTACTCTAACTAATAATGACTTATTACATTTGTATATATTCTGATAGCAGGTGTATGGCATAATACTTTTATAAGTTCGGTTGTATTACTTTTTGATGGGGCGGGTCACCACATGGAGAAGACCCGGGCCAGGATGTCCTGGCGAACCTACCTGTATTTATATACCTTTATAATAACCATGTATAGTGAACGAAAGCTATGTGTCTGACCGCCAAAATGGCGGACAGTTACCAGAGTCACGTGACTGCAAACTCTATAAGTTTAGACTGTGTAGGTGTAAATTTCTCATCATAATAACTAGGTTAAAAACTTAAAATTATTGAATTCCGTCCAATAACTGTAAAATGCCTATTCCGGTTGGTTTCAAACTTTCAACCTTAGTGTGTCTTCCTTAGGGAAAGATTTATTTTTAGTGGATTTTGTACGCATTGTTGTTTATGTCCCTCGAGTTGTGGGCGGCCATTACTCCTGACACTGAAGCCTGGCTGACAACTGAGTTGTGGGCGGCCATTACTCCTGACACTGAAGCCTGGCTGACAACTGAGTTGTGGGCGGCCATTACTCCTGACACTGAAGCCTGGCTGACAACTGAGTTGTGGGCGGCCATTACTCGTGACACTGAAGCCTGGCTGACAACTCTACGGGAACAACTCACTAAGTATCATCCAGTGATAATGATGATAATAATTAGGAATACAATGATGATAATCTTTCTTCTAAAAAGTAGATTATACAACTCATGTAGGATCAGTTGACATTATTGACAAACTTGATAAAGAGTCCCCGGTTATGAAGAGTATTTCGAGCAGTCTTAAAATTAACTTATAACTGGTCAATAAATATTAAAAAGTCAGGTTACGAAAATGCTATAGTAACAGCATTAATAATTTGGTTTGCAATTTTTGGGATTTATTAATAAGAATCTGCTATAACTTTTTGTAGTGCTTATTACATGTGTTGAAAAACACTGGTGATAGTCAGAACAACATATATATAATAATATTTGGATAAACTTGCTTGGAGGGGATGAATGAATTTAGGTCAGATGATGGAGATACTTTTTAAGTATATTTTAAGCCGGCGGAGGACTGGGAACTTTTTGCATCCTTTGAAGGGAAGTTCCAAATGTTATATTTCTTTATTTGCATGAAGTTCTGAGATATATTGAGTCGAACACCTGGTACCTCGAGGAGGCACTTGTTTCTTGTGTTATTGTGTGTTATGGTGCAGCTCTCCAGGAAGAGTCGGAGACTTGGGCTCAGAGAGAGAGAATGAACACCAGTGTGAAGGTTGTGTAATGTAACACTTATGAACAGTGTGTCCGTAACCTGAATGGGTGATTATTCTAACATCTAATTCCTGTTAGGTAACAATGGATTTTAGGTGATTTGCTGCAGTAGATCCCCAAGCACAAATACCATAAGTGTTGTAAGGTTAGATTAGAGAGTAGTACGGAGTGAGTAATGTTGTTTGGGGGACAAAGTAGCGTTTTTTGACAGAATACCAACAGTTTTGGAAATTTTCTTAGATATGTGATGAAAGTGAATGTTGAATTTTGTTGAATCAAGATGTTCCATCTTGCCTTTTTATGTGACTTATTTTTTATGTTGAAATGGATAGTAGTAGTTAAAGCAGTAGTATTAGTAGAACCGGTAGTAGTAGTAGTAGTAGAATATAGTAGTAGCAGAGTAATAGTAGCAGTAGTAGTAGTAGTAGTAGTAGAAGTATAGTAGTAGTAGCAAGTAAAGAGCAGAGTAGTAGAGAAGTAGTAGTAGCAGAGCAGTAGTAGCAGTGGTAGAGAGAAGAGTAGAGAGAGTAGTAGAGCAGCAGTAGTAGCAGACTAGAGTAGAGATGAGAAGTAGAGAGAGTAGTATAGAGAGATAGTAGTAAAGTAGCAGCAGAGAGAGAAGCAGAGTAAAGAGTAGAGCAGTAGAGTAGCAGAGTAGCAGTAGTAGCAGAGTAGCAGAGTCAATAGAGCAGAGTAGTAGTAAGCAGGTAAGTAGGAGGCAGAGTAAAGCTAGCAGTAGTAGAGGGCAGAGAAGCAGCAGCAGTAAGCAGAGAATAACAGTAGCAGTAGAGAAGAGTAGAGCAGAGCAGTAGTAGCAGTAGTAGAGAGAGAATAGAGAGAAGAGTAGCAGAGCAGTAGAGAAGTAGTAGAAGCAGAGTAGTAGCAGAGAGTAGCAGTAGTAGCAGTAAGCAGTAGTAGTAGAGCAAGAAAGTAGCAGCAGTAGTAGATAGTAGCAGAAGCAGAGTAGCAGCAGCAAGTAATAGTAGCAGTAGAGTAGCAGTAGCAGCAGAGAGAGCAGTGAGCAAAGTATAGTAGCAGTAGAGAGTAGCAGAGTATAGCAGAGAGTAGTAGCAGAAGTAGAGAGAGTAGAAGCAGTAGTAGAAGGTAGTAGCAGTAGATAGAGCAGTAGAGTAGAGAGAATAAGTAGTAAGCAGTAGCAGAGAGTAGCAAATAGCAGAAGAGTAGTAGTAGAGTAGTGTAGAGAGTAGAGTAGCAGCAGAGCAGATTAGAGAGCAGAGAAGTAGTAGAGAGAGAGTAGTAGAGTAGCAGTAGAGCAGAGTAGCAGAGTAGTAGAGAGTATTAGTAGTAGTAGCAGAGTAGAGAGTAAAGAGTAGTAGTAGCAGTAGTAGTCAGGAGTAGAGAGTAGTAGCGAGAGCGTGACAGATGCAGTAGAGAGCAGTAGTAGTAGTAGTCATTCAAATTCTATCAAAGGGAAAATAAGTCTAGTTCCTTGGATCAAGAGCCCCTCACCAGCATTAAGGCAAAATAATGCAATAAGGTAAAATAATACTATTTCATTTCAAGATTAAAGTGGCAAAAATGGCTTCCACACATTCCATTTTAATATTCGTAAAAATGTTTTATGACTTTTATTATATATATTTTACTGAAGAGAGGCGTAACATTTCAGTCACAATCAAAAGTAAAACTAAATGGCAGAATCCCATTTATATTTGAGCAGCATAAATGTATTCTATGGTTCTAATGGAAAGCCGAAAGATATAAGAGGTAGAAGATTATATAAGAGAAGTAAATCTGAAGAAGTAAATGTGAATGTACATCCTGGAAGATCTCGCCATCAGCTCCTTCCCGTTAATGAATATGACCTGACCTGACTAGGTTGGGCATTGGCTTAGACTTGGACCTGCCTCGCATGGGCCAGTAGGCCTGCTGCAGTGTTCCTTCTTTCTTATGTTCAATTTATCAGAATCGAAAAATATGAGGAGCCTGATGGAGAGTTTATTCAGTGTGAGAGTTAATAGGCCTGACCGTGATTAATGGACGGTGGAGCAAGCTTCCAAGACGCCTGCTGAATGACCCACATGGGTTTAGAGATTCATATAAATAATAAAGATGAGATCGGTTCTGCATTTAGGAATGAATTATCCTTTTTGCGGGAAATTTTAGAAAATATTCTAGAATCTGTAGCATTATGGACGAAAATAAGTATCACAAAAAAAAACTCAAAAGACCCCCTTCAACCATAGACCAACAACTGCCACAAGCGCATAGTATGTACACATGAATATAAGTTTGCCTGGGTGTTCCTTGGAAGTTTTCCTTGAAATTTCCCAAACTTTCATCAAAAGTTTAGGGACGTCTATTCGGAATCCCGTGAGGTAGAAAGCAACCACGACCAGCAATATGAGCAGTAGTATTCACCATCAATCACTCCTAACTGTATTTCAATAAGTGTACAGACATGCTTCAGTTACCCACTGAACTGTAACGTAACATCTCACTCAATATTTCAAAGTGCAGACAGTGTACTTTCTACACCTAGAATTCAAGCTGGTCTGATTGGCTTACCTGAATTAATTTACAGCAATTATCATGTTCCCACTACAACAACACATCATCATGAAAAACAACCACTTGTCTCTGCTCTTCGATTTAGCACTTAGGCATCCTCCAAGCACTTTCCTTCCAATCTGACCTCAAATATTCAATTCCTTATACTTCTTTTCACCAGCTGCTTTTCTGTGAGCTCACTTTCTTAAAGATTCCTCCGCTTACTTAATTTCTAAATTTTACAAGTAAAGAATAATTAGCAAAGAGTGACTGTTGAAAGTTGCTCTGTTTTAACACACAGGCGTTCTCCACCGAGGTAAGGTGACCCCAAATATGGGAAACACATTCACCATCATTCATTCAATCACCATCTTGCCAGAAGTGTGTTGACTTCCTGTTATCTGACCAGACTCCAACATCTCACTCTCCTTTAGGGTTGCAATGATATATTTTCATTAGTGCAATGATGTATATCATTGCAACCCTAAAGGAGGGGCTGAGGATTTGTGGTCGAAGGGTCATCTAAACTGTGAAATCAGCACAATCTTACCTCACTAGGAGAGGGCTTTAAAAAAAAATGAGAGTTTAACAATCACACTTTGCTAATTATTATTTATTTGCAAAATTTAGAAGATTAAGTAAGTGGAATTTGAAAAAGTTAGCTCAACATTTTCACATTTCCAATACACTTCAGTACAAATTTCCTTGTTCAGTTCTAGACTCGATTGAGTGGCAGTATTGTTGGAAAAGTATTGTTCATAACAGCCTTGAGCAATTGATTGCCCATCAAATGTAAGGAAAGGTTTTTTGACAAATCCTGAAAATTCGAGGTTGCAGTTGTTTTACAGATTGACTTGGAGAAGTTGAGGCAACACTTTAATATTGAGCAATTTTGTGAGACTAGTGAAAAATGTGGATATGTAATAGGGGTGCCCCAAAGTATTAGTACCATTGGGTATTGGGTAATTTTGATGGTACATCACCCTAAAATTGAGAATTGATATCGGCAAAAATTTTGGTATCATCCCATTCTTAGTATGAAAGGAATACCAAGTAAAAAAAATAGAGATGATAATGTGGACATGTGGAAGGATTTAAGGACAATCTGTTGATGAACATAATAGCCAAGTAGCCCAAAAAAAGTGATATTAACAAGGAAATAAGTGTGGAGTTTTGCAAAAAAAGGATGTCAGTGTAGAGTTTTGTAAAGATAAAAGTGTGGAATAGCCAATAGGTACAACCTTCCTAATTAGTAAGAAATAGAGTACTAGGTACTGAATAACAGAGATAATTAAATAAAAAAATATAAATCAATTGCTTTGATACTTCAGATTGATGCTGCAAATTATGTTCTTTTTCTACATTCTCCTCACCTTTTTCCCTCAGTATAGCTAATTCTTCTGTCACTAGATCACATCTCTCACTAAATTTTTCTTTTATTAAGATATTTCTTTTCATTATTATTACCTCCTGATATTATTCTCTTAAAATATGAACAAGTGGTTAGAATATTAAGTGATTATATTTTTTGATGATGTTGCAGAGATACAATATATTAATGGCTTATATTTTTTCTGACAGCCTCCGTGTTACTACCTCCATATATCCTGTTCCTTCAATCTGTGCTGAAGATCAGATTACAGACTGGTTTGCTTCCCTTGACGAATGCCTACGCTGGAATGATCGCAAACGCCAAAAGCACTTTGACCTCACCTCTGACCTTCTCATTCTTCAAGTTCAGATACACTTGACTCAGTGAGAGAAGTGAGGGCTGTGATAATTAGGTAGGCTGTTATTGTTGTAAAAAATAATTAACAGTGGGTGCATTGTGGTATATTTACTATTACTTAAATTGTATAATCTCCTTTAGCAGCTGCAAGTTTCTAGGCTGTTGATTATTACACTAACTAAATACTGAAGATGGGAAATCTCAATCTTAGCTCAGCTAGAGTAAACATAATTAATCACTGGTCTTGTTAATCCCTAAACTGTCAAAAAGTAGATCTACGTTCACTCACCAGCGCTCGAATATTTTTTTTTAATGAAGAGGGCATTATTCTACAGTTGTAAGATAAAAAAATTAGGATCAGTTACTTACCGAGATATAAGCCCGCGAAGTTACGCTGGATGCTCACCTGACGGCAACACGGAGTCCTGCCGCTTGCAGAAGTGTTGCCGATATACCTTTTCCTCATTTTATATTATTTGATATAATTTTATGTTCTGATAATTACAATTTGGTAGGTAGTAGGTTGGTAGACAGCAACCACCCAGGGAGGTACTACCGTCCTGCTAAGGAGTGGAAAACGAAAGCCTGATTTGTTTTACATGATAGGATTGCTGGTGTCTTTTTTTCTGTCTCATGAACATGCAAGATTTCAGGTACATCTTGTTACTTCTACTTACACTTAGGTCAAACCACACATTCATGTACAAGCATATATATATATATATATATATATATATATATATATATATATATATATATATATATATAACACCTCTGGGTTTTCTTCTGTTTTCTTTCTAGTTCTTGTTCTATTTCCTCTTATCTCCATGGGAAGTGGAACAGAATTTTCCTCCGTAAGCATGCGTGTCGTAAGAGGCGACTAAAATGCCGAGAAGGGGCTAGTAACCCTTCTCCTGTATATATTACTAAATGTACAAGGAGAAACTTTTGTTTTTCCTTTTGGGCCACCCCTTCGGTGGGAAACGACCACGTGTTGAAAGAAAGAAGAAGCATCAAGATTTCAGGTACTCTTGCTACTTATACTTAAACTTAGGTCACACTACACATTCATGTACACGTTTTGTATACACATTCATCTGAGTTTTCTTCGATTGTATCTTAATAGTTCTTGTTCTTATTGCTTTTCCTTTCATATCCATGGGAAAGTGAATAAGAATCTTTCCTCCATAAGCCATGTGTGTGTAAAAGTCAACTAAAATGCCGGGAACAATGGGCTAGTAACCCCTTTTCCTGTATAGATTACTAAAAAGAAAAAGAAGAAAACCGTCAAAGTGGGATGTCTGAATGTGCGTGGATGTTGTGGAATGATAAGAAAGAGATGATTGTAGATTTTATAAAAAAGAAGTGGATGTCCTGGCTTTAAGTGAGACAAAGCTGAAGGGGTAGGAGAGTTTCAGTGGGGAGAAATAAATAGGATTAGGTCAGGGGTTTCAAATAGAGTTAGAGCTAAAGAAGGAGGGCAATAATGTTGAATAACAGTTATGGCAGGTAAAGAGAGAATATAAATGTATAAATCAAGGATTATGTGGAGTAAAATAAAGGTTGATGTGAAAAAGTGGGTTATAGTAAGTGTTTATGCACCTAGAGAAGAGAAAGTGTAGAGGAGAGAGGGAGAGTTTTTGGGAATGTTGAGGAGTGTGTGGGAGTTTTGAACCAAGTGAGAAAGTACAGTGGACCCCCGGATTACGTACTGCTCCAAACTCAACAATTATGTAAGTGTATTTTGTAAGTGCTTTTGTAATTTGTATTTTGGGGTCTAAAAGACTAATCTAATTTACATTATTCCTTATGGGAACAAATTCGTTCGGTAACGGCACATGAACAGCATTCTGGAACGAAATAATGACATAATCCGGGGTCCACTGTACTTGTGGTTGGGGATCTAATGCTAAAGTGGGTAAAAATGTTGTAGAGGAGTAGTAGGTAAATTCGGGTTCCAGGGGTAAATGTAAATGGGGAGCCTTTAATTGAGCTATGTGTTGAAACAGATTTGGTAAAAGTAATACATATTTATGAAAAAGAGGATAAATAAGTATATACAAGGTATGATATAGCATGTAATGAAAGTAGTTTGTTAGATTATGTATTGGTGGATAAAAGGTTGATGGGTAGGCTTCAGGATGTACATGTTTATAGAGGAGCAATGGATATATCGGATCATTATTTAGTTGTAGCTACAGTTAGAGTAAAAGGTAGATGGGACAAAAAGAAAATGGCAACGGCAAGTAAGAGATAGGTAAAAGTGTATAAACTAAGGGAGGAGGAAGTTAGGGTGAGATAAAAGCAACTATTGGCAGAAAGGTGGGCTAGTGCAAGTATGAGTAGTGGGGATGGGGTTAAAGAGGGTTGGGATAGTTTTAAAAATGCAGTATTAGAATGTGGGGCAGAAGTTTGTGGCTATAGGAGGGTGGGTGCAGGAGGAAAGAGGAGTGAGTGGTGGAATGAAGAAGTAAAGGTTGTGATAAAAGAGAAAAAGGTAGCTTATGAGAGGTTTTTACAAAACAGAAGTGTAAATAGAAGAGCAGAGTATATGGATAGTAAAAGAAAGGTGAAGAGAGTGGTGAGACAGTGCAAATGATAGAGATGATAGAATGGGAGAGGCTCTGTCAAGAAATTTTGCTGAAAACAAGAAAAAAATTTGGAGTGAGATAAACAAGTTAAGAAAGCCTAGGAAACGAATAGATTTGTCAGTTAAAAACAGAGTAGGGGAGTTAGTAGATGGGGAGCTGGAGGTATTGGGTAGATAGCGGGAATATTTTGAGGAACTTTTAAATGTCAATTAAAAAAGGGAGGCGGTATTTTCATGCACTGGCCAGGGAGGTATAACATCGTTTAGAGTGAAGAAGAGCAGGAGGTGAGCGTGGGGGAGGTGCGTGAGGCATTACGTAGAATGAAATGTGGTAAAGCAGCTGGAACTGATGGGATTATGACAGAAATGTTAAAAGCAGGGGAGGTATAGTGTTGGAGTGGTTGGTATTTTTGTTTAATAAATGTATGAAAGAGGGGAAGGTACCTAGGGATTGGCAGAGAGCACTTATAGTTCCTTTATATAAAGGGAAGGGGGGTAAAAGAGATTGTAAGAATTATAGGGGAATAAGTTTACTGAGTCAGAATTCTTCCTCCGTAAGCCATGCGTGTCGTAAGAGTCGACTAAAATGCCGGGAGCAAGGGGCTAGTAACCCCTTCTCCTGTATACATTACTAAAGTTAAAAAGACAAACTTTTGTTTATCTCTTTGGGCCACCCCGCCTTGTTGGGAAACGGCCGATTTGTTGAAAGATAAAGAAGTTTACTGAGTATACCAGGTAAAGTGTACGGTAAGGTTATTATTGAAAGAATTAGAGGTAAGACAGAGAGTAGGATTGCAGATGAGCAAGGAGGCTTTAGAGTGGGTAGGGGATGTGTAAATCAAGTGTTTACATTGAAGCATATATGTGAACAGTATTTAGATAAAGGTAGGGAAGTTTTCATTGCATTTATGGGTTTAGAAAAGGCATATGATAGAGTGGATAGGGGAGCAATGTGGCAAATGTTGCAAGTGTATGGAATAGGTAGTAAGTTACTGAATGCTGTAAAGAGTTTTTGTGAGGATAGTGAGGCTAAGGTTAGGGTGTGTAGGAGAGAGGGAGATTACTTCTCGGTAAAAGTAGATCTTAGATAGGGATGTGTAATGTCACCATTGTTGTTTAATATATTTATAGATGGGGTTGTAAAAGAAGTAAATGCTAGGGTGTTGGGGAGAGGGGTGGGATTAAATTATGGGGAATCAAATGCAAAATGGGAGTTGACATAGTTACTTTTTGCTGATGATACTGTGCTTATGGGAGATTCTAAAGAAAAGTTGCAAAGGTTAGTGGACGAGTTTGGGAGGGTGTGTAAAGGTAGAAAGTTGAAAGTGAACATAGATAAGAGTAAGGTGATGAGGGTATCAAATGATTTAAATAAAGAAAATTTGGATATCACATTGGAGAGAGGGATTATGGAAGAATTGAATGTTTTCAGATATTTGGGAGTTGACGTGTCAGCGGATGGGTTTATGAAGGATGAGGTTAACCATAGAATTGATGAAGGAAAAAGGTGAGTGGTGCATTGAGGTATCTGTGGAGACAAAAAACGTTATCCATGGAGGCAAAGAAGGGAATGTACGAAAGTATAGTGGTACCAACACTCTTATATGGGTGTGAAGCATGGGTTGCAAATGCTGCAGCGAGGAGGTGGCTGGAGGCAGTGGAGATGTCCTGTCTAAGGGCAATGTGGTGTAAATATTATGCAGAAAATTCGGAGTGTGGAAATTAGGAGGAGGTGTGGAGTTACTAAAAGTATTTGTCAGAGGGCTGAAGAGGGGTTGTTGAGGTGGTTTGGTCATTTAGAGAGAATGGAGCAAAGTAGAATGACTTGGAGAGCGTATATATCTGTAGGGAAAGGAAGGCGGGTAGGGGTCGTCCCTGAAAGGTTGGAGGGAGGAGGTAAAGGAGGTTTTGTGGGCGAGGGGCTTGGACTTCCAGCAAGCATGTAAGCGTGTTGGATAGGAGTGAATGGAGACAAATGGTTTTGGGACCTGACGAGCTGTTGGAGTGTGAGCAGAGTAATATTGTGTGAAGGGATTCAGGGAAACCAGTTAATTGATTTAGTTGGACTTGAATCCTGGAAATGGGAAGCACAATGCCTGCACTTTAAAGGAGGGGTTTGGGATATTGGCAGTTTGGAGGGACTTCAAACTATTGTATGTGAGCTCCTCTGCAAAGACAGTGATTATGTATGAGTGAGGTAAAAGGGTTGAATGATGATGAAAGTATTTTCTTTTTGGGTCACCCTGCCTCAGTGGGAGACGGCCAACTTGTTGGAAAAAAAAATTACAATTTATAGTAGTTCTTGTGATTTCATAGCCAATCTTTGTTCTGACACTAATATTAAGTACAGTGGTCCCTCACCTAACGAGTACTCCATATAATGAACAAATCGCCTAACGAGCGCTTTTTTCGCTAAATATTTCCCTCATGTAGCAGCATTCTCTCGTGTAGCGAGCGGTACCAGACGTGTCCGCCTGCCCCGTGCCTGCGCAAGACGCCAGTGTAGCATTGTTTACCATAGAGAGAACATTACCTAGCGCACTCTTTCAAACATTCACAATACATTTGTTGTGTTTATTGCTGGTTCAGTGATTGTCACTGTGAAGTAAGTTACCATGGGTCCAAAGAAGCTTCACAAGTTGATAAACGCTATAGCACCAGCCAGTGATAGTGTAGCAATGGAAATAAGTCACTCTGTCTGACTTTTTTGGGTTATCCTAGGGTTTCTACACATATGCTGCTATGTATCATAATCTATGTATGTATAACTGGATTTGTGTATACCTGAATAAACTTACTTACTTAAGTAAGTTAAGCAATTAATCGATAGAAAATGACAACACAAAACTTCTACAATGTTTGAGATTATAGGGACACTGACGAGACCGCAGTACTGTGCCACCATCTCCTCCAAGTGTAAGTATTTCTTATTTATATAAGTGTGAATATTTCTTATTTATAACCTCTTTAAGGGGGGCTCCTTGTCACGGTAAAGAGGCTATCGGTCTGAGGAATTGGACCTCTTGGTCTTCTTCCTCAGACCGAACCTAATTACCCCCCAATCCCCCTTCCCCTTTCCCATCTTCCCCATCCTACCTTTTCCCTTTCCTCCTCCTCCTCCTCATCCCTCCCTTATTTCCTTCCCATTTTTAACCTGGGAAAAATTCTTGTTGTGGTTGTCATTTTACCCCACACCATTGTCCAACGGAATTTCCAGACATGTGGTGATGACATTTTAGAGCAGCTTGAGCTCCAAGAACTCCCTATCCTTAAAGTTGACACTTTTGTCCTCCCCGCCAATAAGCGAAGACGTTAACCTTGCAATATAGCTCGTTTAACGTTTGACTGCCGAGAACTTCCATCTTCGGTCTACATTGCAGGTCAACGTTTACAAGTTCGAAAGGTGACCCCTACACCGCAGCAGTGTAGGGGTCAGTGCTGGCGTTTTGGTCATCCAGCGAAATATTGCAGGTCCATGGCCGAATGCCCAGTCTGTGGTGCTGACGACCATGCCAGTTCTTCTTGTACTCTACCTCCCTCTTGCCTTAACTGTCATGAGGCACATCCATCATATTCTCGCCGTTGTCAGGTTTACCTGAATGAGCGGGAAATCCGTTGTCTCAAAGAGGCGGAAGGCTTCTCATATGCTATGGCCGTCTCTCATCTACGCCTTCAAGGGAGACTTCCCCGTATTTCCTATTCTCGCATTGCTAAACGTCGCCCCGCTTCTGGGGTCCCAACTTCCACGGCTTCCTCTGTGGTCGCCTCCTCCTCAGTCACCCCTGTCTCGAATCCTTTTGATGTTCTTGGCTCCGAGGTCCCTACCTCGGCTTCCCATACTATCCACACTCCTTCCTCTTCTCACTTGCACAGTTCTGAGTCTACACGTCCTCGTCCTTCACCTAAACCTCAGCGCCCCCCTTCTTCTCATAAACCCGACAAAAAATCCCTACTGCCAGGTTCTTCGCCTCTGACTAGTTCTATAACGTGTGTGGAAGTTCATCCTCCTCCTCATACACTACCTTCATCCCCTGTCCCCTCCCAAGCCCCTTCGATAGTTTCCTCTTCTATATCCTCGCCCTCTACTTTAGTACAGTCTATAGACTCCCCGATAGTTGCTCACTCTTCTTCCATTTCTAATGTAGTCCCACATTCTGCATCTTTGACTTCTGAAACACTGGAAGCTATTGCAGAATATATTTCAGAGACTGGACTGATGATGGGCACTACTCCACCTGAGGTTCCTCATCTCTCTTCTTCGTCTCAACCCCCCCTTCCTTCACAACATCCTCCTCTGATTACAGGTCTTCCGCTGCCTCCACACGTGGACTTTTCTAACCCTAGTCCATAGATTCCTCTCCCTTCCACTTATATCTTTCTCTCCATCAATCATGGCTTATTTGCAGTGGAATATCCGAGGCCTCAGGGGTAACCGGGGTGAGCTTCAGGTGTTGCTCTCCCAGTTTTCCCCTGTTGGGGTCTGTTTGCAAGAACCCAAATTACAATCCACTGTTATCAGGCCCTTCTCAGGCTATGATTTGTTATATTCATCGGATCCTTCTTCCGATGGAACCTTTAACGAAAGTGCTCTTCTTATACGCACAGGTGTTCCATACCGTCAGCTCTATGTTCCTTCTTCCTTACATTACACCGCAGCCCGTATCCACTTGAATAAGTGGTATACACACTGTTCTTTATATCTCTTCCCTTCGCGGGCATTGTGTATCCCAGATGTTGATTTTCTGGTTTCTTCCTTACCACCACCCCTTCTATTACTTGGCGATTTTAACGCACACCATTTTCTCTGGGGAGGGTCGCACTGTGACTCCTGTGGCATTCAGTTGGAGGCATTTCTTGCTTCTCTTCCCCTCCATGTTTTAAATACGGGTACTCCTATCCATTTTGATCCTCGAACTCATTCTTTCTCCTGTATCGATCTCTCCATCTGCTCTTCCGCAACAGTCCTTGACTTCACCTGGTCTGTCCTCCAGAACTTACATGACAGTGATCATTTCCCAATCATCCTTAAGTCCCCTTTGTTTTCTCCACCTCCTCATTGCCCACGCTGGCAATTTGACCGGGCGAAATGGGACCTTTACGCACATCTTACTGCCTTTCATGAGGTTCCTACCTCGTCCTCCATTGATGAGGTTTTACATCTCTTTTCATCCTCCATCTTCACAGCGTCTTCACATTCTATTCCCCAAACCTCGGGCAAGCATCCTCAGAAGTGCGTGCCTTGGTGGTCTCCTACTTGTGCTCGGGCAGTGCGTTTGGAATGCGCTGCATGGGGCAGGTATCAGTATAACAGAACCACAGAGAGACTCCTTGATTTTAAGCAGAAGAGAGCTATTGCTCGCTGTGTCATACGTGATGCTAAACGCACTTGCTGGCGAGATTACGTTTCTACTGTCACTTCGGCTTCCTCGATGAGTGCAGTCTGGAAGAAAGTGCAGAAATTAAGTGGTAAGTTCTCCCCCGACCCGGCTCCTGTTCTTCAGGTTGCTGGTGTCGATATAGCACACCCTCTTGCCATTGCCACTGAAATTGGTAATCATCTAGTCCGCATATCTCAGGGGCTCCATCTATGCCCCTCGTTCCTTTCTTCTAAGTCTGCTAGCGAGTTAAAGCCCTTAGATTTTTCTTTTCAAGAACTGGAGGCAACACACTCTGCTTGCCGATCATCGGCAACTGGGCCAGACGGCATACATATTCATATGCTACAGCATTTACATCAGTCTGCTCTTACTGTCCTCTTACGACTCCTTAATCTTATATGGTCGCAAGGAGTTCTTCCCCAACTGTGGAAGTCTGCTATTTTTCTCCCTTTTCGCAAACCAGATACTACGGGACGTGATACCTCTCACTACCGTCCCATCGCTCTTACCAGTGCAGTTTGCAAGGTGATGGAACATCTAGTTAATAGACGTTTGATGTGGTATTTAGAGACGCACAATAGTCTCTCCCCTAGTCAATATGGCTTCCGTAAGGGCCGTTCTGCCATTGACCCCTTGCTGCGCTTGGATATATTCGTAATGCCTTTGCTAATATCCACTCGGTTATCGCAATCTTTTTCGACCTTGAGAAGGCTTATGACACAACTTGGAGATTTAATATCTTGGCCCAGGCCCACTTCTTAGGCCTCCGAGGCAACCTACCATTCTTCCTTAAGGCCTTCTTAACTGACAGACATTTCCGGGTCCGGGTTAGTAATGAACTTTCCCCGGAATTTGTCCAAGCTGAAGGTGTCCCTCAGGGTTGTGTTCTGAGCACAACACATAATGTCTGACAGTTTGGGGGAGACAGATGATGATCAAACTAAATGCAAATTATGTGATCAGGCATATGGTCACTGTCTTGAACACTGTGCTTAATTGTGCACTTATTTAGTTTAGTGAAAGAAAAAGTAGACATGTTTAGAGGTGTTGGGAAATCAGGCAGCTGCACTGAGCTGCCCTGATACTGGGTAGTGTTGCTGCATACCCAGGTGCGAGGGTAAGAGGAAGTCACAATGTCCTCTCTTGAGTGTCACGATTATAAGTCTGTGAAGGCTGCTGTCCTGAAAGCTTATGCACTGGTACCAGCAAAATATCAAGTTTTGTGACCAGCGTTGAGGTTCTGGCAAAACCTATCATGAGCCGACACAATATGCTGGTGTCGAGCTGTAGCGCCGGGCCAGAACTTTGGTTAGTTTTCTTATTTGTTGCTGATAGAGGATTTTTATTAGGAAGTATGAAATTATCTGCACGATAAGTACTTGAGAGTTGAAGATGTGAAAGAGTTGACTGATACATCTGAGGTGCATCACAATTGAGTGCCAACCGAGGTTCCGCCTCACTAGCAGCAAGCAAAATCCATCTGGGGCGATGTTAATATTCATTGGCCTCATGTGCCTGTTCTTCACGATTCTCCTTTGTATGGACTTATGAAGCCACTGTGTGGCGAAACGTTTCCTCAATAAAGATACCCAAGTGTTGCTTATGTGTCTAATTTACCAACTCGTCGGTTCTCTGAACCATTCATCTACAACCACGTATAATTTGAACTCCAAGAACATTACTCATTGTCTTATGCCCTGTTGTATAGATCATGATGTTATCAGCATAGCTTATAGCTATATGTCTAGGTGAAGTAGGTAGTGCATTTTGAAGATTATTAATTATTACATTAAATAATATGGGTTTGAGAACACCTACTTGGTGTGCCAAGGGATATTTCTGTGGTCTCACTTCTAAAACCTTGACAGAGAAAAAAAGATAAGATGTGGTAGATGTAATATGCTATATCAGACAGAACAGTGGATACTACAGATAGATAACCTCTTATCCAACTGAGTAGGTTACCACTGGTATTCATTTTAACTATTCCATGTATGACAAAGGTTTTGTTTATGATATCAAAGGTAGATTTTAAGTCAAGAAATGTGGTAAAACTAGAAGAGTGGGCACTGAGAAAGGTAGCAATACACTTTTCCAGTTCATAATACTTATAATCAAATTAAGCACTAAACCCGAGAGGGTTCCAGTTCAAAGACTGAAGATAAGGTGATAGTTGGTGTCTGATTATATACAGTGGTACCTCGAGTTACGATATTTTTCGTTCGAGAATGCTGTTCAAGT
>WNWK01038096.1:0-18123 GCA_009830355.1 Cherax destructor | reverse complement strand
GGTGTAAGAAAAAAGTTAGAAAAAAGATAGGCCCCCTAAAAAAATTTGGTATTTGACAAAAAATGAAATTGCTTTTTTTTTAATAATTATTTTCTCTGGTTTTTTCCTGGAAGACTTAATAATCCCCCAAAATTAGGATTTTAGTGGGCCTGAAAAATAAATTATGTATATCACATCCTAGAAAAAAGGTTATCAAACGATGACCGTTTGAAGCAAAATAAATGCAGCCCTGATGAGTTTTTCGGGGGTTTTCTTAAGGAATGCAAAATAGAACTCTGTGAACCCTTAACTAACATTTTTAACCTATCTCTTCAAACAGGTGTAGTGCCGGATACGTGGAAGATGGCTAATGTAATTCCTATTTTTAAAGAGGGGACAAGTCGTTACCATCAAATTACCCAATAAGTCTAACATCAGTGGCAAATTACTAGAGTCGATTATAGCTGATAACATAAAGAAGCCATCTCGATAGGCATAATTTGATTAATGATATCAGATGGATTCACCAGGGGCGTTCCTGCCTAACAATTTGTTAACTTTTTCAGTGGGGCTTTTGAGGCAGTTGATAATGATAAAGAATTCGATATCGTTTATTTGGATTTTAGTAAGGCTTTTGATAGAGTACCACATCAGAGACTGTTAAAGAAAGTGGCTGCTCATGGCATTGGGAAAGTGTTGTCATGGATCGAGTCATGGCTCACCAAAGGAAGCAGGGTGTGCATAAATGGGGTTAAATCGGAGTGGGGATCTGTAAAAAGTGGCTTCCTGGGATCGGTTTTGGGCCCGTTGTTGTTTATAATATATATAAATGACCTTGAGAGGAATTTCTAGTGATATGAGCAAATTCGCTGTACACGAAGATAGGTAGGATAATCTGATTCAGACGAGATGTCAGTGAACTACAGGAGGATTTAGACAAACTCAATTCCTGGTCAGAAAATGGCAGATGCAGTTCAATGTAGATAAATGCAAAGTTCTAAAGCTCGGAGTGTCCATAACCCAAGCACTTATAAGTTAAATAACGTAGAACTTAGCCATACAGATTGCGAGAAGGACTTGGGGTGTGTAAGCAGCAACCTTAAACCAAGACAGCAATGCCTAGCGACGTAATAAGGCAAATAGATTACTGGGATTTATATCAAGAAGTGTGCAACAGAAGTCCAGACGTTATATTACAAGCTTATACATCATTAGTAAGGCCTCACCTAGATTACGCAGCTCGTTCTGGTCTCCATATTACAGAATGGACATAAATTCGTTAGAAAACATTCAGCGAGAATGACTAAATTAATACATAGCATTAGAAATCTTCCTTACGAAGAAAGATTGAAGACCCTTAAATTACATTCACTTGTAAGACGTAGAATGAGGGAGACATGATGAGGTATACAAGTGGAAAATGAGTATTAACAAAGGGGATATAAATAAGGTCTTGAGGATATTCTCCAAGAGAGAACCCAATAATGGATTCAAGTTAGATAAGTTTAGATTTAGAAAGGATATAGGAAAGTATTGGTTTGGAAATAGCGTAGTTGATGAGTGGAACAGTCTGCCTAGTAGGGTTATTGAAGCAAGGACCTTGGGTAGTTTTAAATTTAGGTTGGATAAATTCATGAGTGAAAGGGGTTGGATTTGAGTGGGAATTGCACATGAGTAAATAAAATTATCAAAGCTTATTTTTTGGGTAGCATTGAAAATTAGGTTGAACAAATATTCTGTTGGTGGGATGGAATGTGAAGGACCTGCCTAGAATGGGCCAACAGGCCTGCTGCAGTGTTCCTCCTTTCTTATGTTCTTATGTTCTTATGTAGTGGTGTTGGTGGTAGTGTAGTGGTGTTGGTAGTAATGTAGTGGTGCCGGTGGTATTGTAGTTGTGTTGATAGTATTGTAGCGGTGTTGGTGGCATTGTGTAAGATAAACCCAGTGAAAGGGAGGGGTGCAATGAGCACAGTAAGTGAGCACTGTATCAACATTCTTGGTTCCAGATTATTCAGCATCTTACCAGAAGATATCAGAAACACTGCTGGAACAAGTGTAGAAGTCTTCAAGAGGAAACTAAGCAAGTATCTTCACCAGGTGGCCAGATCAACCAGGCTAGCACCAGACGAGCCTGGTCCATGGCCGGGCTCAGGGAGTAGAAAAACTCGGAACTCATCAAATGTATAGATGGTGAAAACTGATAAACCCGCACTGGTGCAACCTCTGCTAAAATGAAGTTCTCTGCTTAAAGGCTTTTAATTTCCACTTGCCACCGTAATTAACTTCATTTAACTATTTTTTGCATAGTGGTTCTTTTGCATATTGTGATATCCCTGTTTATGTGCATCTTTATATATATATATATATATATATATATATATATATATATATATATATATATATATATATATATATATATATATATATATATATATATAAGAACATAAGAAAGGAGGAGCACTGCAACAGGCCTACTGGCCCATACTTGGCAGGTCCATGTCAAAACCAACCACCAACAAAAATATTTGTCCAACCCATCCCAATCCAAGCAACAAGCCCCGACAACACCCCTCCCCTCCCTAACCATTTTGCAAGTCCCTTTCAAATCCAACCCTTCTCACTCACAACAACACAGAAATAAGGAATAATGCAGCAAGCCAATTGGTCCACACTAGGTAGGTTCCCCTAAAACCCAAAACCAATCCCACAAACAAAATCGCCTACTAAACCCAACTACTCAATCCATGGAATATGCTGTGATAATCAGGGCACTATAAAATAGGGTACTGAAGGAGCTGAAGCACCTGGTCCATCACCAGGGTACTGAGGGAGCCGAAGCACCTGGTCCATCACCAGGGTACTGAGGGAGCCGAAGCACCTGGTCCATCACCAGGGCACTGAATGAGCCTAAACACCTGGTCCATCACCAGGGCACTGAATGAGCCTGAAAAAACATAGAAAACATAGAAGAGAAAACCGACACTTTAACTCTATCTTGATGTGAAAAAGTAATATGTAATAGAAAATTATTGTGGGTTTTCTGTAAATTTTAAATTTAAATCAAGTTACCCTTAATAATAAAACATCTAGGAAAGGAATGAGTTATTTACTTGCTTCAACAGTAAAATTTATAGAATGAGCTGTTTATTTAATTTACCAGGAAATGGTTTATGTCTACATTCTTCATAAGGCACAAAATTATCAACATATCATACCACTTAGCTCTATTGGGAAGGATTTCAATATGGTTATTTTTGATGTTACCTCCTTGTTTAAAAAAGTTCCAGTTGATGATTTACTAAAGTTCTTATCTGAAGAACTGGTTAATTACGATTTACCATTGCCAGTTCCTACTATCATTAAACTTATTAAACTTTTGTATTGTTGATGCAAAATTTGTATTTAATGATGAGTTTTACACTCAGAAGTTTGGTATGGCAATGGAAATCCTCTTTCACCTGTTCTTAGTAATTTATATATGGAATTTTTCGAAACAAGATTGTTAACACAATCCTTCCCAATAGAGCTAAGTGGTATAGATATGTTGATGACATTTGTGCCTTATGCCTAAAATGTAGACATAAACCATTTCCTTGTTAAATTAAATGCTTAGCTCATTCTAAAATTTTACTGTTGAATTTGAGTAAATAACTCATTGCCTTTCCTAGATGTTTTTATTATTAAGGGTAACATTGATTTTAAATTTAAAATTTAAGAAAACCTACAAATAATTGTTCCTATGTACACTATTACTCTTCACATCAAGATAGAGTTAAAGTGTCGGTTTTCTTCTATGTTTTTGAGAGCTTTACGCATTTGTAGTCCAGAGTTCATTGATGAAGAAATCTCTAAAATTTATGAAATAGCAATGATTTAAAATACCCAAGAAACATAATTGATAAATCTTTTAAAATAGCTAGAAATATTTTTTACAATCAAAGGGACAACAACCTTATTCAACCAAAAATATGTTGGTTTCCTTACCATGAAAACTTGATTGATATGCCTTCCTTTCTTAAGAATTTTAATATCAAAGTTGTATTTAAAAATCTTGATACAGAAAAAAGATTTTTTGATAAAAAATTCCCCCAAAATGCTGACGGATGTGTCTATAAGATTCCCTGTAAAATATGGGGAAAAAAAGTTTATTACGGTCAAACTGGTAAAAGTCTTGAACTAAGATTAAAACAACATAAATATAGCATTAGAACTGCACAAGATTCTAATGCTCTATTTATTCATGTGAAGACTTTAACCATCCAATTGATTTTCAAAATGCTGAGAAGGTTGTATCAAGCAAGTCCATGGTTGAGAGGAATATAATAGAATCATGTTTCATTAAAAGCAGTTTTGAAAATAATATGAATATTTCTTTTGGTTTATATAAATTTATATAAATTGGGAAGAGTTTCAGGTCCTTTCTTATGTTCCTCTTCACAGAGTCGTGCGATGTTACGCTACTGTGAGGTGTAGTCTTTGTTAGTGTGATGTGACTGTGAGGTGTTGTCTTTGTTAGTGGATGTGACTGTGAGGTGTAGTCTTTGTTAGTGTGATGTGACTGTGAGGTGTAGTCTTTGTTAGTGTGATGTGACTGTGAGGTGTAGTCTTTGTTAGTGTGATGTGACTGTGAGGTGTAGTCTTTGTTAGTGTGATGACTGTGAGGTGTAGTCTTTGTTAGTGTGATGTGACTGTGAGGTGTGTCTTTGTTAGTGTGATGTGACTGTGGGGGTGTATTCTGCCCCTTTATAAGCCCTTCTTCTCACGTTTCCTTTTATAGTTCCTTGATAATGTGAGTAGTCACGAAAGCGCTTGGAATTCTTCTATTTTTTCATAGTGGTTGTTTTGCATATATATATATATATATATATATATATATATATATATATATATATATAATATATATATATATATATATATATATATATATATATACACACACACACACACACCTTTGGTAAAACAATAAAAGTTGGGTTGGTAGGGAAAGTCGAATATAATTTAATGGCTTCGGGAAGAAATCCCCAAAGCCTTTTTATCCATTTCTCCGAGGCTATGGGTCCCCAATTTACACCAGAGGTGGACCCCATATCTCTCTCTCGCTCTCTCTCTCCTCTCTCTCGCTCTGTTGCGCCCCTTGAACTGGGCCTCAATGTATATAATGTATATTTCAATTTTCTATAATTTTTATATTGAATATTCCTCGATTATAGCTAAATCGTTAATATTTGCTTTATATTATTATTAGACTATTATTTAACTTAGCTATATATATTAGGTAGGATATTAGATTTTGTTGTGCTCGAGAGTGTGTAGTAACTGCCTTGGTGTTGGCAAACGACTGTTAGGCTGCGGGTCTGGGTTGCGGGAGGAGTCAGTCTCTGGACACACCTGAGCTGGGTGGTAGTTCCTTCTCTTCTCTCTCTGGCCTGCTGCCCTCGTCGAGTCAACTCCTCACTCTTGTTGTTCTCGACATTAGACTCTATTGGGTAGAGTATGTATTGTTGGGAGGCGAATCATACTCTCAGAACTCTGTGTAACTCTGTTCACAGAGAATAGACTAGACAGTGATTATTCGACTTTGTTCTGGGTTGTGGTCACTTGACACTCTTTGATAACTCAGGTCTCAAGCTCTAGCTCAGGACCTACTTGAAAGGCATCTGTGCCCGCCACAGTTTGGGATTGTTTATGCTGAACCTAGTTTCAGTAGTAAGGGGGGTTTTGGGACTGTTTTGGAGGATCTACTGATGGTCCCCAGTTAGGGTCGATTTTCTATCTCCTTGTTCCTGATGCTGTGTTGCTGTTGCCTGTTATAGTGCTGTTCTGCGAAGTGGTCATTTTACTGTACAATCCCGCTGTTCAGATTGAAAAGTTTAGTACAGCATTAGAGAAGTTGTTCAGTCGTACACTGGTTGAGTCAGTCATTGGTTACCGGGAGCACACTCGTACCACATTTATTTTATATATATTATTGTTATTAGTGACATTGTCCTGATGGTACCCCCGGGGTCATTTATATATTGTGCCCTCAAGGGGCTTATTGTAAAGGAAGGAGCAGTGAGGAGCCACCCTCCAAAAGTTCCTAATTGATATCTTAATATCTTTATATTTTTTTTTACTTTACTACCCTAGATCTTCTCCACTTTGTTAAAAATCTTTTAAATCATTTACTTTGGTTAGTACTCTTCAGTTGGAATCCCTTAATCTATATAATTGTCGGATAACAACCAGGATAGGCTTTGTTGCAAAAGCCCAGTAACAGGCTGGATGCTAGAAGGGGCTATCCTTTCTAGTTTTCCCTTTTGGAGATATCTATTATTAATGGATATCGTGTCATTTTGTAACAAATGGGGGCCTGTCCGAGGTTCTTGATCCAAGGTGTTGGAGGAATTGTCCAGTTTCCATACTAGTAACTCTATTTTAAACACTTTGGTAATTTCTTAATCTGAAGACTAGGGTTTGGTCTTGACAACATCATGGGGATGTATGTCCTGCCCGGAATCTCTTGATCCAAGGAGATGGAAATACTGTTAATGAGCTCTGGCTCTAAGACAAAATCTTGTAAACTTGAAAAATAAATTCTTCGTTGGGATTCAAGCTTCCCATAATCATTCTCTCATATTGTACTTATTTTTGTGATGTATGATAAAGTAAAAAAGTTAATTATCTCTGACGTTGTCGAATTTGTCAAAACTTCAGACTTGTTGGCAGAAAAGCCAAGTATCTGGGTTTGACTTTAAAAAACCGTTTCCCCACCGCAGAACCAGTCAGAGCATTAATTAAAGATCTGTTGTTTCCTGATAATACAAGGTTCTGATTCAGAATCAGAGTCAAGAGCTTAGTGTCACAATTAGAAAGTATGCCCTTAATTATGGTGGAAGTGAAAAAACTCAGACAGAGGTTTCTGAGCCTGGTGTTCCTGCTCAGTTTTTTTCCCACTCCCTCTGTCTGCCTCAGACAGTACACAGTGAAACGGGAAAAGTATGACCAGCCTCATACTAGTACTGTTTATGCTACCCCCGTCTCTACTTATACTAGACCAGATCTAGGCTCTATAGGCATGGCTGGACTAGGTGCCCGACCTAGGATCCACCCCAGATAAACCTGTTCATTTTTTAATCTCCCCTTGTCAATTGATCCTATATCTCGGGACCAATTCAACGGGATGGAACGCCTAATATTTTGCAAACGGCACAAATTGAGGCACAGAGGGAAATTAAAATGAGGAAAGTTCCAAGAGAAACTGTTTTGTTTCAGAACAACAAAAATATTAGATCTGATCATAGTAAGACTATAGAGGATACATTTAACGTGCAAAAGCTGTCGATGGTTCCTAAGTTTTTTGAGACAGACCTAGATACCTATTTTGATGTGTTCGAGAATCAACCGTGCCATGAATTGGCCACAAGCTTGGGCTACTTTTTGCATACAGCTTTGACTGGCAGGCACAAACATGTACTGCGTTTGCCATTTGCTAAATACATTGACATCCACAGTCAAAGAAACCATTCAGACATAAATTTGTTACCTGTAAGTTACCAACGTCTTTCTACGTTACAACGACGACAGGGTCAAACTTGTGTGAGTTTGCCCGGAAAAAAACTTGCATTTGAAAGGGGTGGCCCGAGCTTCCCAGTGTCAGACTTAAACCCTCGTTCAGCTGATACTTACGAGGGTTCAACACCTGTATGTCTGCTGATGTAAAGAATATCTGATTGCCACTCTGCCACAGTATTCAAGACTGCCCTTGGGTGAAACTTGAAATTTTCCCAATTGTACCAAAACTGAGAAAAAAGGTAACTAAAACTGTCCTGGAATTGGCAAAAAAAATCAGCTGATCAGTGCCGCCCAAAACTGCACTGTTCTTCTCGTACCTTCCAGGAAACCTGACATTCCTGAATCGTCTCTGTAGCTAGACAGAAGTCTAATACTGAGAAGAATGTCAAATGTAACTACTGTCTTAGGAAAGGTCATACTCAGAATATTGCTTTGGGGTTTGAAAGAGATATGAGACAAGTCTTCGGCTGGCCCCCCCACTGGTATTTCCCCGGGGCAAAAAAGGAAACCCCAACCTAGTAGTACTTCTGCCCCCCCAGTTTTCGAGAATGTTCCTAAAAAGGGGCTAACATCAGACAGGTATCTGATGAGAAGATTCAGTTGCTATGAGTCCTTACTTTCGGAGGCAAAGTAGGACTTGGAATCTAACCCCTTTTGGGATAATTACTTTCCGGGGACACAGGAAGTTATCTTATTTTAAGGGGGAAATGTATTCCCAACAACCCTTTTGTTTACCCAGATAGTGTATTTTTAGAAGCCTATGGAGGTGCTGTTACAAAAAATTCCCCTTCACAAGGTGTCCCCCTTAAACAAGCTATTATTCTGGTTATATTTCGTTGGTATTTCCAGTGGTAAATTTTCCCCAAGGTCTTTTGGCTTGTTGATGGAAAACGATATCCCAGTAAATTTTTATGGGGCCACTTGTGATTTTTTAAAACCACTGAATAACCCCACGCAATTGAAGCGTGTAGAGAAAACCTATATTATTCCCCCCTCAGTGCTTTTCCCGCGTATGTCAAAGATACAACAACAACCATCCTTTTCTCCTGCTGGGTTAGTTGGGGGGGTAATGATTTGGGGTTGAATTGTTATTCAGTGATTTTTCGGGCCGGATCACTAGCACGGGCCCCCCCTACCTCATCAACCTAGTCAAGACACAACTGATGTGAAGATTTTAACTCACGGGGGTTTAATAAAAGGTCAGTTTGTTGGGGGGGCTTTGGAGAGACTGAGAATAAAAACAGTTACTGAGAGTGAAGAAAAAGGTCTCGATAATTTTTTATTTTACAAAAAATGTACTTTTGGGGAAAATTAAAATAAAGGGGGCCCTGACGGGGATTCCCCCCACAGTCAAGCATCTTGTTGTTTTACCAGTTTTTTTCGTGAAAAGCTCTTTTTTTTGGGGACAATAGTCCCATAGGAGGACATTTGGGTGTCGGGAAAACATTTGGGAAAACTGGAAAAAAATTTTCCCTTTGGGCCCGGGGGAAGGGGGGCACTGTTCGATCATGTGCGACGTTGCCACCCGGGGTTTGGGGGACAGGCAAACCAGCTCACTCGCCCCCCCGCACCTCTCTTCCAATAAATCTTTGGGCCCCAAAATTAATCAGCTCCAAGACATCCCACTTACCCCCTACCTGTTCTTCTATTTTTAGACCACAGGAAAAAACGTCAGTCTCCCCGAAAATCTCTAGAGGTATAGAGGTCCGTTTAGAAAATTCAGGGGCGCTACAATCCCCCGATAATTTTTTTAAGAAACCCTTGTGATAAAAAAATAATTTAAGAACATGTTTTTCAGTCCCCCGAATTTTTTCTGATGTTCCTAAGCCGTTTTCTGGGGGTACATGACGTTGTTTTACAGGAGCATCACCTATTAAGCAATCCCCAAAAAAAAAGGCCAACGAAACATGGGGCATTGAGAGAAAATTGATTTTTTTTCTTTTTATGGACTTTTTGGGCCGGAAAAACCCCGGGGGCCCCCCGGGGGTTATTGTCCCCAAAGGGGTAGTTTCAGGATGTGCCCCATTCAGGAAAGTGAACTCTTTACCTTGCCTGATGGTTATCCTTACCTCCTAGAGGGCCCGTTTATTTTTGTCAGGGCGCAGTATGTCAGCCGTTTAGATCTCTTACGAGGCTATTATCAAGTCCCCCTTTTAAAAGTCCCGAAATATCTCCTTCCTTTAAAATGGATTGTTCAACTATCCGCCCCCCATTCCTTTTTGTTGCTGCTTGTCATTTCCCGTATTATGAAGGGTTGACCTACGACTTGGGCCGGGGAAAAGGCCATCTTGACGATTTGGGTTTTACAGTGACGAATGGGAAAAAATTTTTACACGTTTTCAGGGCTTTGTTTGAGAAACTGGGGACATTACAATTTCACTGGTTTTAATTGGCTATGTGGTTTTTTGGCAAGCCAAGATTACCTTTTTTAGGGTTTTTTTTAGGCCAAGGTGAAGTTGCTCCTATTGATGCTAAAAATTTTTTTCCTTTCCAGTACCCAGGATAGGAAGGGGGGCAAAAAATTCCCCCGGGGATGGCAAATTTTTTTTCCCCGGTTCTGTCCTAACTTTGCTCCCCAATCGCTCCTCACTGAGCTCACTAGTAGCAAAGTCCCCTTCATCTGGGGTCAAGATTGTTCAGACTCCTTTCCCCAAGGTTAAACCTTTTTTTTCCCCTGCCCCTGTTTTTTGGGGGGCCTAACTTTTCCTCCCTTCTGTCTGCATATAGATTTAAAAGGTTATGCAGTAGGTGCGGCCCCCTCCAAAAAACCACCTTACTGGCAATTTTTATCCTATCTGCTTATTCTTCTAAACTCCCCAAAAACATCAGAAAAAAAATGCCACTATTGAAAAAAAAGGGACTGGGGCTCTTTTGTCGTTTTTAACATTTTTTTTTTATTTGGGGGGCTTCTCCTTTTAAGATAAATGTGTTTTCTGAAAAACTTCACCTATATTAACACCATGAAGAGTAAAAAAACTAGGATAATGGGGGGTTCGGATCCCCCTTCTCCATAAGTATTAAAATATTGGGGGGCGATGTAATGTAATTGACGACGTTTTTTCACGTCCTTTTAAATTAAAATTCAACATTTTAAATTTTAAAATTAAATTTTTTTCCCCAAATATATTTTTTTTTCTTTTTAAAATTTTATTAATTGGGAAAAAAACGTAAATTCAATACTCCCATATAATTTTTTTTAATTCATGTCTAATTATAATTTTCCATGTATCTACCCTTTTAAGTGTTTTGTGTTGGTGTGTTGTGAAGGGGGTATGGAAAAGGGGGGTTTTGTGTGTGTGGGGGGTTTGGGGGGCGTGTTTTAACACGGGGGCTCCCGGGACCCCCCTTCTCTAAAACCTATTCTCAAGCTTCCCCCCGCTGTCCCCTCCCCGCTGCTTCACATTCCACTCCCCTGATTAGAGTGGAATGTGGTTCCACCCGCAAAACTTTTGTAAAAATTTACCCAGCCACCACTGTTGGCCTCAGATTCTCTTGCTGTCACCTCACATCAGTGTATAGACAAAACCGGGGTTTCGATATAAAAATTGTATACTCCCCCAGTACAGGGGTAAAATATAGTGAAATGACACTGTAGAAAAGTTTAAGTTTTAATGAAGGCCCTTAGAGTTGATCTTAAGAAATATTTGGGAATGAGACACAATTTTTCTCCTAGTGCGACCGTTTTTCGGGATGGGGGTTTCCCCCCCGAAGGGGGGTCAATTATATAATGTATTTTTTAAAATTTTTATAATTTTTTATTAAATTTTTCTCGATTATAGCTAAATCGTTAATATTTTTTATATTATTATTAGACTATTATTTAACTTAGCTATATATATTGGGGGGGGGTATTAGATTTTGTTTTGCTCGGGGTGTGTAGTAACTCCCTTTGGGTTGGCAAACATGTTAGGCTCCCCGGGGTCTCGTTGCGGGGGGATCGGGCCCCTGGACACACCTGGGGGCTGGGTGGTAGTTCCTCTTTCTCTCTCTCTCTGGCCTGCTGCCCCCCCGAGTAAACCCCCACTCTTGTTGCCGACAGGGGGGCCTTTGGGGGGGTAGGGTTTTTGGGGGGGGAATCCCCCTTTGGGGAATCTGTGTAACTCTTTTCCCGGGGAAAAGATGGGGCAGTGATTATTCGACTTTGTTCTGGGTTGTGTGTCACTTTGACACTCTTTGATAACTCAGGTCCAAGCTCTAGCCCCCGGACCTACTTCGATAAGGCATCTGTGCCCCCCTACAGTTTGGGATTGTTTATGCTAAACCCCAGTTTCAGTAGAAAGGGGGTTTTGGGGGCTTTTTTGGGGATCTACTAAAAGGCCCCCGGGGGGGCAAATTTTTATCTCCTTTTTCCCCAAAGCTGTGTTTGTTGCCTGTTATAGTGCTGTTCTGCGAAGTGGTCTTTTTCTTACAACCCCCTTTTTCAGATTGTAAGTTTAGTACAGCAAACTTATGAAAGTTGTTCAGTCTTTCACTGGTTGAGTCGAGCCCTAGTTCCCGGGGAAACTCCTTTGTACACACATTTATTATTTATATTTTTTGTTATTAGGGGACATTGTACCTGATGGTACCTCTGAGTCTTTTTATATATGTGCCCCCAACAGACTTATTGTATTTTAAAAGCAGTGTAGGACTACCCCCCCAAGTACCCCTTTTTATATCTTAATATCTTTATATTTGATTTACTTTGCTACCCTAGATCTTCTCACTTTGTTAATAAATCTTTTTCATTTTTTTTGGTTAAAAATCTATCAGTTAAATCCCCCTTTAACCATATAATATTGGATCCCAACCCGGGGACTGACTTTTTTAAAAGCCCCTAACAGGCTGGATGCTAGAAGGGGGATCCTTTCTGGGGGTTTGCTGGAGATTCTTTTTATTTTAAGGATATCGGGGATTTTTTTAAAGTCTCTCTCTCCTCAACCCCCCCGCCCCCTCCCCCCTGCCCCTCTCTCTCTCTCTCCCCCTCTCCCCCTCCTCTCTCTCCTCGCCTTCTCTCTCCTGCCCCCCCCGCCCCCCTCTCTCTCCCCCCCTCTCTCTCCCCAGCCTCTCTCCTCTCTCTCCCTCCCTCTCCCCTCTCCCCGCCTCTCCCTCTCCCTCTCTCTCTTGCTCCCTCTCCCCCTCTCCCCCCCCCTCTCTCCCCCCTCTCTCTCCTCTCTCCCGGCCCCTCTCTCCTCTTTCTCTCGCTCTCTCTCCTCTCTCTCTAGCTCTCTCTCTAAAACCCTCCCCGCTCTCTCTCTCCCTTTCTCCTCCTCTCTCCTCCCTCTCTCTCCCACAGGCACGCTAACCGGTGGTCAGCAAATTTTTTACAGTTTAATGTGTAGCAAGGGTTTTTTTTGTTTTTTTAATTTGGATTTTTTTTTGGGTTGGGGTTTCTGCAAGGTATGACTAACCTGGCGTCATTTGTCGTGTACTGTGTTCTTGCTAACCCCCTTCCCCTTTTTGTGTTCTCGTGGCCCTGTTTTTGCCGTCTACTGATGTTTTGGAACCACATCCCAAAAAATTTTTTACATCCCATTTGCAAAATAAAAAAGACATCCTTTTTCCCCCTCCGCATCCCCCGGGAATTTTTAAATTTTACATCCCCTACATCTCTAATGGTTTTTTCGAAACTATTTTATTTCGGCTTGCATAGTCTTCACAGCCCCCCTGATTGGTTAAGGGGTTATGGAACACCAGTATATCTTTACACTTCTAGTTACGGGGTGTTTGGGGCCCCCCTATATCTGTCCCCTTTTAGCAGGGTGTTGGAACCCAGTATATCTGTACATTTTTTTTTACAGGGTTTGGGAAAAGTTATCTGTCCTTTTTTTGGGGGGGGTTGGAACACCAGATATCTGTACTTCTAGTTCATGGTGTTGGAACCCCAGTTTTCTCTACATTCTATTCGGGTTTGGGGAAAACCAGTATATCTCACACTTCTATTACGGGTGTTAGAACACCAGTATATCTGTACATTCTAGTTACAGGGTTTGGGGAAAACCAGTATATCTCTACACTTCTAGTTACAGGGTGTTGGAACACCAGTATATCTCTACACTTCTTTTCAGGGTGTTGGCAAGTATTCTCTACACTTTAGTTACGGGTTTAACAAGTATATCTCTACACTTCTAGTTACGGGGGGTTGGAACACCAGTATATCTCTACACTTCTATTCAGGGTTTGGAACACCAGTATATCTCTACACTTCTAGTTACGGGGGGTTGGAACCCCAGTATTCTCACACTTTATTGGGGGGTTTGGGGAAAACCGTATATCTCTACACTTCTAGTTACAGGGTGTTGGAAAAAACCCGTATATCTGTACACTTCTTTTTCGGGGGGTTTGGGGAAAACCAGTATATCTGTACACTTCAGTTACAGGGTGTTTGGGAAAACCCCGTATATCTGTCCCCTTTTTAAAGGGGGGTTAGAACACCAAAATTTTGTACACTTCTAGTTCAGGGTGTTGGGAAAACCAGTATTCTCTACACTTTCTCTCTCACCTAATGTTTATTGCCAAAGAAAATACAAATTCTTGGACCTCCACTGTGTTTACATCTCTGCTTATCAGTGTATATTGCTCTTGTTATTCTTTATCTTCGCATGTTTATCCTTTTTATACTGTAATACTGGATGAGGAGACAAAACAGTGTAAGATTGTATAGGTTTCTCCATCCACTTGGCTCTTCATTTATGTTCACCTGGAAGCTGTAAACTAGTAGGGTTTATATTATGCTTCTTGATGAATAGCTGTCCATCTCGTTCACATACATACTGTGTTTTTCCCGGTAGTGTTTTTGAGGGGTTTTAAATTTTTCAGGGAGGGGGGTTCACTTACCCCGCAATGTGCGGGGGGGGTTCACTTCATCCGCGAATTGCGGGGGGGGTTCACTTCATCCGCTAGGTGTGCAGGGGGGGGGTTCACTTCATCCCCTGGTGTGCGGGGGGGGGCACTTCACCAGCTGGGGGGGGGGGGGGGGTTTTTCACCAGCTGGGTGTGCAGGGGGGGCCCTTCACCAGCTGGGTGTGCAGGGAGGGGGCCCCCCACCAGCTGGGTGTGCGGGGGGGGGGGGCATCACCAGCTGGGTGCGGGGGGGGGCACTTCACCAGCTGGGGGGGGGGACTTCACCAGCTGGGTGTGCAGGGGGGGGGCCCCCCACCAGCTGGGTGTGCAGGGGGGGGGCACTTCACCAGCTGGGTGTCCCCGGGGAGGGCCCCCACCAGCTGGGTGTGGGGAGGGGGATTTCACCAGCTGGGGGGCAGGGAGGGGGCCCCCCCACCAGCTGGGTGTGGGGGGGGGGGCACTTCACCAGCTGGGTGCGGGGGGGGACTCACCAGCTGGGTGTGCGGGGAGGCATTTCACCAGCTGGGTGTGGGGGGGGCACTTCACCAGCTGGGTGTGCAGGGGGGGGGCATTTCACCAGCTGGGGGGGGGGGGGGCCCCCCCACCAGCTGGGGGGCGGGGAGGGGTTTTTCACCAGCTGGGGTGAGGGGGGCACTTCACCAGCTGGGTGTGCGGGGAGGCACTTCACCAGCTGGGGGGCGGGGGGGCACTTCACCAGCTGGGGGGCAGGGGGGGCACCACCAGCTGGGTGTGCAGGGGGGGGCCCCCCCACCAGCTGGGGGGGGGGGGAGGGGGCACTTCACCAGCTGGGTGTGCGGGGGGGGGCCCAAAGCTGGGGGGCAGGGGGGGGGGCCCTTCACCAGCTGGGGGGGGGGGGGAGGGCACCACCAGCTGGGTGTGCAGGGGGGGGGCACTTCACCAGCGGGGTGCAGGGGGGGGATTCCCAGCTGGGTGTGAAAGGGGGGGGGGCACTTCACCAGCTGGGGGCAGGGGGGGCACCAGCGGGGGGGGGGGCACCAGCTGGGTGTGCAGGGGGGGGGGCCCCCCGCTGGGGGCGGGGACCTTCACCAGCTGGGTGGGAGGGGGGGCACCAGCTGGGGGGGGGGGGCACCAGCGGGGTGGGGGGGGCATTTCCCAGCGGGTGTGCGGGGAAGGGGGCCCAGCGGGGGGGCAGGGGGGGGGCACCAGCTGGGTGGGGGGGGGGGGCACCAGCTGGGTGTGCAGGGGGGGCACCACCAGCTGGGGGGCAGGGGGGGGCACCAGCTGGGGGGCAGGGAGGGGCACCCCCAGCGGGGTGTGCAGGGGGGGGCACCAGCTGGGTGTGCGGGGGAAAAAGGGGGCCTTCCACCAGCGGGGTGTGCAAGGGGGCACCAGCTGGGTGTGCAGGAGGGCACCAGCTGGGTGTGCAGGGAGGGGGCACCCCGGGGTGCAGGGGGGGCACCAGCTGGGTGGGGGGGGGGAGGGCACCAGCTGGGTGTGGGGGGGGCACTTCACCAGCGGGGGGGCAAGGGGGCAGCAGCTGGGTGTGGGGGGGGGCACCAGCGGGGTGTGCAGGGGGGGGCACCAGCTGGGTGTGCGGGGGGGGGGCACAGCTGGGTGTGCGGGGGGGGGGGCACCAGCGGGTGTGCAGGGAGGCAGCAGCTGGGTGTGCAGGGGGGGGGCACCAGCGGGGGTGTGAGGGAGGGCATTCACCAGCGGGGGGCAGGGGGGGGGGCACAGCTGGGGTGCAGGGGGGGGGCACCAGCTGGGTGTGCGGGGGGGGGGGCACCAGCTGGGGGGCAGGGGGGGGGACCAGCTGGGTGTGCGGGGAGTTTCCCACAGGGGAGCAGTATATATTAATGAATTATCAAGTGTTATTGAACGTGATTGAGGTAGGTTTTTAAAAGTCTATTATTCTCACATAATTTATACTTAAGTTTGGGCTCATTTCCTTGGTTTTTAAAGGGGGGCCACACGACTTGCCACACGCCTGCAGTTTACCTATAATCATAAATCAACCTTTTTGCGCGTGCCACGAGATTTTCAGTTATACTTTATTTCTTTTCCATCATCAAAAATTTTGACGACTTTCATTATCAACCCCTTTTTTAAGTAAATTAGGGGAAAATTTAAACAAAAAATTTTTACAGCAGCAGCAGTTGTTTTTTTTGTGACGTTGCTACTGGGAAAAGGTGTGCATAGATGTATTTGTGTAAAAACGGGATACGTAAGTAGGTGGGGATAGTGCCAAGTGTCACATTTTTGGGGTTTACTTCTGGTTGTCTGTTTTATGGTGGCCAGGATCATCGTCCCCGTCCCCCTCACACCTGGCCTGCTATGTCAGCCTCTTGGTGCTCACTGGTGGCACTCCAACGTAGGCACTAGGTCAGGCTCATCACAAACTGAAGCAATGTATAAAAAACCCCTTTTTGGGAAAAAGGCGGTAATTCCTCTTGAAATTTAAAAAAAATCTAAAAAACCTTAGACCATTTATATTTATCGAGTTATCTCTTGGTATATTTATTGCACCTCTGCTGCTCATTTTTGGGGTTTTTAAATACACCTTGCCGTATGGGAAGGGGGGTGAATTTGACCTACCAGCAGGGCCCTTCTGTGTGCTAGGGACCTGCCAAACGTGTTGGGCCCCTTTCATTAACCAGACCCTAGTATAGTCAAGGTAAAATTATGGTTTAGCGTCATTTTTTCCCCAGCAAGCACACCTTGAGTAATTTTAGGCGTTTTGCTGTTGGTTGATGCCCTTAAAAAAGATTCCCGTGTACTTTTTTCCCGGTCTAATTTCGCCAGTGAAGAAAACACACCGACTGGGGAAAAAAAGAACTTTATCAAGTCTTTCAATTTGATCAAGTCTTACAACTTGATGAAGGTATTAGGTGATGAAGCTCTTTTTCATAGTGAAAGTTATTCTATGAAAGTTCGGGCTTATTATGTCTTCACCTGCAACAGTAATCCAGTCTGGAGAGTGCAAGTGCCTTTTAAAAAAATATCATCATGCTTGGGGTTCTTGTTTTGGTTTTTTTTCCAGCCTTCAATTTTGCATTTATGGGCAAAACCCCCTCCCCCGCATTCCTCTTCCTTTTCCGTCTTTAGTTTGGGAAAAATTCCCCGCCCCTGGAATCTTCGATGAATTTTTTTTGTTTTGCTTTGGTCCCCTAGGGGTTTTACATCAGTTTGGGGAAAAATTTGGGTTTTTTTTTCCCTGCAAAATTTTTTTATTGAAAATATTTCACTGCTGGATTTTTATGTCGATGTCAGAATGAGAAAATAGGGGGGGGTTCTTTTGCCTTGAAGCTTTTAATTTGATTTATTTAATGACCCCAAACCTTTTTTGGGGGGGGGTTATTTTAAAAAACTTTCCCCCCATTTTGTTTAGACCGTTGTGACCAGGTCACTGGTGCCGGGGGGGGCCCCCCTGATAGCTGGTTGCCACATTCACATGTGAATAATTAATATAATTCTGAAATGAGGAATTAGACATGTGCAACACCTATGTTTTGCACGTGTCTACTAAACGTGGGTTTTGTACGCACGGGCGTTTGTTTACGGTAAACGCATGTCAATGATTGTTGCACTGGTTATCTTATGACAAAGATCACTGGAAAACTAAACACACGCAGTATAATGCCATCTTTTTTTTACCATGTTTTTCCTACACAATTGAGTTTTTCAATCCCCCAGATCACCTGGGTGAAGAGTACATAATTAAAAGAGTGGAGAGTCAGGTGGAGAAAGTTGAGATATGTTGTATTTGAGACAGACCCCCAAGGCTCC
>WNWK01038095.1:0-18124 GCA_009830355.1 Cherax destructor | reverse complement strand
CCAGTACTTATCGGGACCCCTATCTTGTTTTAACTATCCTGTGTTATTTCTCACGGGGTTTTTCCCCCCTGCTCAAAACCCAAACTTATTGGTTTTCTCCTTCTCCTATGACTATCTTTTCCCTTTTATCCCTTCCACTGTTAAAAGAGCAGGTGGTGGCAGATACTCCCAAGAGAAATAGACCGCTACCGTCTATTCTCCCATATTCTAGAAATTTTCCCCTTTTATTTGATCTCTATATTCCCATTTTTTTTTTGTATCCACTCCAAGTCTCTACCTGGGGGAATAGAAAAGGCATCGTCTGGTGCTCTGTCGACCCCAGGGTGGGGCTGGGGGGGTTTATATGCCGCATTTCCCCTTTTCTACCTCGATCTCTTGCTACCCTCCATCCCTGCACTATCCACCGTCATCTTGCACTCCATCCCCTTCCCAACCGTCCATCTCCCTTACAACCCACTCTCCCTGCATCCTGAATAACCTGCAGCGCTGTATAAACCCCCGTGGGTTTAGCGCTTCTATTTGATTATAATAATAATAATAGGTGAGGTAGGGATAGATGAGTGAATAGTATACTGTGAGTAGGACTGATTGTGGTACATAGTAACGTATCTTAGAGAGGATCCCAACAGGAGGAGGAGCAGGTGTTGATTCTCCGAGAATTCTCCTGGCCCGGGTCTATTCCAGATGGCGACCCGGCTCCGGCTCCTTGTCGTGGGACTATCTGAGACCTATGTCTCCCATGGGAGGAAGGTAGGCCTCTTTGGTCTGCCGTCTTCCCTGACGGGAAAGGCAGTCTAGCGAGTTGCAGATGGTAGCAAGCTCCAGCTTTGGCACCTTCCCTGCCCTAAAAGGGCTGGGCATGGTGATCTCCTCCGCCCAGTCCCAACATTTTTGGATACATTTTTGCTATGTGGTTGACATGGGTGCTGAAATTCAAGTTATTTATCTTATATTATTAAAATTAAGTTAGTTTTTAATTTATCTCAAATATGTTTTGTAAGACTACAAAGTTGACCACACCAGTCCACTAACACCCAGGATGCCACCAAAACCAGTCCACTAACACCCAGGATGCCACCAAAACCAGTCCACTAACACCCAGGATGCCACCAAAACCAGTCCACTAACACCTAGGATGCCACCAAAACCAGTCCACTAACACCCAGGATGCCACCAACACCAGTCCACTAACACCCAGGATGCGACCAACACCAGTCCACTAACACCCAGGATGCGACGCACACCAGTCGACTAACACCCAAGATGTGACCCATACCAGTCCACTAAAAACAAGGATGATCCACTGATCTACTCCAGCATTCACTAATCTACCCCAGCATCAACTAATCTACCCCAGCAGTCACTGATCTACCCCAGCATCCACTGATCTACCCTACCATTCACTGATCTTCCCAAGCATTCACTGATCTACCCCAGCATCCAGTGATCTACTCCAGCATCCAGTGATCTACTCCAGCATCCAGTGATCTACCCCAGCATCCAGTGATCTACCCCAGCATCATCTATGGAGGTTCCTGAACTCAGGTTAAATAATCATCTTGGGATACAAACTGATTTCCTCTCCATCTTGCATTTTTCTCTTCATTATTACAGCCAGGTAATAATTATAATTATTAATTTCAAGTAAAACTAATTGTACAAAATATTCATAAATTTTTAACCCAAGGGTTTTCAAAATTAAGAACTCGTATAAACTTAATATAAAATTTCTTAGGCTTAGTTCTTTTATTATAGAAATTAATTTCCTGTTTTGTCTTATTATAATACGTTATATAAGAGTTTTTTAATTGTTGTATAATTTTAAAACATTTTCAAAAGTTCAAAACACTTATAATTGGCATTTAATTTTTAAGTGAAAATTGAGAAATTTTAAAAGTATAATTTATTTCTTATTTACATAATAGGATAAGACTAATAAATATTATTGTTTACCTTTAAATATTAAAAAAAGAAAACATATTTTGAAGACAAACTAATATATTATATTTAATTGAGTCATTTAACCCACATAGTTACCATTTTGTCCTAGGCACATGTCGATTAGACACTAGGCCTGTTGTATATGTGTGTGTGTGTGTGTGTGTGTGTAAGGAAACACTTCGAAATGTTTCGGCCCCGCCGGGAATTGAATCATAAATTTTGAAGTGTCAACAAAGATATAATAGCTGGTTTTATTATAGATAACACTGAGAATTATTGTATAATAATACATGTTCAATTCAATTCAATATTTATTTTTCTGTAAAATATTACAAGTGGTGTTTTACATTTAAAGATAATTCAAATTCTTTATTTCAAGTAATATACAAGATGGGGTGTATTTATAGCGTCGATCACCATGCCCAGCCCTTCTAGGACAGGGTAGGTGCCAAGACTGGAGCTTGCTACCATCTGCGGCTCGCAAGCCTGTCCTTCCCGTCAGCCTCCTTGGGGCGGGGATGGTGGCAGACCAGAGGGGCCTAGCAACTACATATCTACCTACCTGCCTCGTGCTTGTGGGCGAATATGGCTAGGCCTGGGACCAGTTGGTCCCACCGCTGAGGGGTACCCCCTCCCATGGGAGACTTAGGTCTCTGCTACTCCCACGCCAGGGAGCCGGAGCCGGGTCGCCATCTGGTAAAGACCCGGGCCGGGAGAATTCCCGGTGAATCAACACCTCCTCCTCCTCCTGTACTTATAATTATACTTATCTGAGACAGCTTTAAACTAACAGGGCATCATGCCTAATATAAGAGTCAGACTTCGTGTCACTGGTGACGAAGTACAAAAGAGAAATACTTGACTGCATACGCAGTACTGCCACGGTTGCACCAGTGGATATCTTTGATACCTATTCTGGTGCAGTACTACTGCTCTCCTCGGAAGAGGAACTACTCCACCTACTAAAGAGAAATGTTCTTGACAAACTCACTAATGACGGGGTCATTCCCATTCCCCCTAACAACTTCCTGGCACAGCGCTCTGTGTTCGTTGCACGCATCAACAGCATCATGCGTGAGTATACTGCAAATGAACTCGTTGAGGAGATCAACCGGGAAAATGAGTTCAAGGTTCTCAATGCATACAAATTCAACAGGAATGCGGCCAACCAACAATCGCTGAAGCTCATTCTTGAGACTCCTGATGAGGCCAAGCTTGTTTGTGAACGTGGCCTGAAATGTTTTGGCATGAAATGCACACCTGATCAAGTGAGTATGGAAAGGTTTGTCTCAATCACCCAATGCTACAGATGCTACCAGTTCGGACATAACACCAACAAATGCACCAAGGAGAACACCATCTGCAGTATCTGTGCTGGAGAACATGTTCATAGGGAATGCCCCAACAGGAGCAAACCCAAGTGCATCCTCTGTGGGGATAAGCACCACGCTGTCTTCCCTGGCTGCCCCGTCAGGAAGGCTGCAATTCAGAAAATCCTGGACAACAGGAAGTCAGCACTGACCAACAGAACCACTGCCCAGTCACCTCCCGTTGTGTCCCAAGGAGCCTTCCCCAACCTACCAAGCTCTGGCAGTGCCCCCACTACTACTTCTCCATCAAACAATGCCAGTGCCCCCACTGCTACCTCTCCAACCAACAATGCCTGGAACCAACCTATATCCCACCCACCCCATCCCACCCCACCCCACCCTACTCCTAGCCCACCCCAAGCCTAAGGCACACCTTTCTACCCTATTCCCCCTGGCCCCATCCAAGAGGGAGTAATGAAGAGCACTGCCTTCTTTTTGTTAGCATAGGACCTGGCAAAGGGTGATGACCGGCTATGCTGCACCCTCCTCAATGCCTTGTTTGAAGCCAATGGTTCCCCAGCCATACAATACCCTGACATAGTGCGATCTCATATGGGATCCTCCCCACAAACTCTGGCCCCTACCCAACCAGCCCCTCGCAGGGAAGTGACGATCCCGCCACCTGCTACACAAGCTGTTGCACAATCTACCGCCATTGAGGCTGACCAAACTGACCGCTCAGGCTCCCACGCTACTCAGAGGGAGACAGCCATTGGGCAACTAGCCTGTCTTGACGAGCTAGACCTCCACCCATGAGCCCCAGTGTCCCCTATCTCAAACACCGACAGTTCCGAGACCCCAGTACATCCAGGGGACTCAGACTCTGAAGTGAGTTCGGGATCAGAGAATGAGATTGATTTGTCAATTGATGTTACCATCACCAACAGCAGCGAAGAAGTCTCTATTCTCGCAGGAAAACACCCTGGCAGGTGCAACCAACCCTATCGGGACTGCACCTCCAAACGTCCCTCCTCTGCTTTCAGCAACACACCTAAACACATAAAATAATGGGAATCACAATTCTGCAAATCAACATTCACGACTTCTTCAACAACCGCTACCTCCTTGATATAGAGTTGTGTAACCACAACCCAGACATTATCCTCCTCAACGAAACAGCAGCCAGACCTGACCAACACATAAAACTCCCTGGTTACTCAACACTCGAGAAATCCAGAGGTCCTTATAGTGGAGTCGCCATCCTTGTGAAGCGGGGATACGAATTCCGCAACATCCATGTTGAAGAGGACAACATCCTAGCAGTAGAACTGCTGACTTCATATGGCCGACTCGTAGTGGGAACAGGCTACTTTCCCCCCAGACAGCCGTACATAGAGTTTATCCCCTTACACAGGTTACTCAGTCAAAATGTCCCTACAGTCCTCGCAGGTGATTTCAATGCCCACCACCCCGCTCTCTTTAACTGTGGCGCCGCCCTCCCGCAGGGTGACCATAAAGGGAAACAACTCTTCAACCTAATGGCGGCAAGAAATCTATCATTCCAGGGCCCATTCTTTAAATCATATGTGGGCCCCCACCCAGGGACTCCTGACGTAGTACTCACCAACAGGGACTGCGACCTGTTCCACTGCAAAGTGTCCCCGGGCGGCAACGTCGGCTCTGACCATATCCCTGTCATAATTAAGCTACAATCCACCCCATTCCGCACACCCATCCGCCCAAAACCCAACCTGAAAACACTAGGCTTCGACCCCTTCAGGGACTACCTAGCAAACGACCAGACTATTCTTCTTGACAACCAACCCTCCACTGCAATAGATGTGGCGATCGCCTCCCTGCACGAAAGAATCACCGAGGCCACTGAAGCATGTTGCCAACTAACCACCTCCAGGGTTTACCAACAGTACAAACCAACTAGGGAAATAAAAGACAGCATGAACAATTACCAAGCTGAATGCAGAAGGAACCTCCTCTCAGGTCAGCCCACTCGCGAGGTACTCCTAAGAATGAGAAGGGAATTAATAACCCTAATCACCCAGCACAAAAGAGACCCATGGAAATACCTTGTGCTTCAAGCTAATCAGTATAAGCTCCACCCAGAACGATTCTGGAGCAAGATCCGCAGACTACTGGGGGCTAAGCACTCACCCACTCAACTCCTCACACACTCATTCACTAATGACGTTTGCGAGGAGGTGACCACCTTGCTCGATGACCCACAGGATCAAGCTAATTTGATGAGTGAGGTGTGGAAGAAAATTCTCTCTCACGATGTCAGCAGAAGATTTAACAACAACCACTACCTGTGGGTCAATCAGTGGCGTGACGAAAACTGGGAAGACTTCCAGCCAATACTAACAATTGATACATCTTCTCTTGAACCAGAGCACCCTCTCACAAGGCCAATCATCCTTAAGGAAATGACCCAAGTCATTGGACGAATGAGAAATAAGGCCCCTGGCCCCTCAGGCATAACAGTAAAACAGATAAAATACCTACCCCGTAATTGCAAGATGTCCCTATTAAACATCTTAAATGCTATCCTGGCATCTGGCCACTTCCCTACATCATTCAAAATAGCTAAGATGATCTTCATCTCAAAACCCAATAAGGACACCCGTAACCCAGAAAACTACAGACCTATCTCTTTACTCGAAGTCGCTGGCAAAGTCTTCGAGAAAATCATTTCCAATAGACTGAATTACTACATCGAATTCAATCACCTCTTCTCCGAAAAACAGTTTAGTTTCAGGTCCCACCGTGGAACGCAGCATGCTATCAACATCATCTATGATGCTGCTGATAGCCTGAGGAATCAAGGAAACCTGGCCCTAATTGCAACGAGGGACGTTCACAAAGCCTTCGACAGCCTCTGCCACGATGGGCTTATATTCAAACTTGCCTATCTACCAGACCACAACTGGACCTTTCTCAGGCTCATATTCAACTTCCTAACAGGCAGAAACATCATCCCCAACTTTAATGGCAAATCTGCAGTCCCATTCACCCCAACAGCTGGTGTACCACTAGGCTCATGCCTTAGCCCCATACTCTTCAATATCTATGTAAATGACCTCCCGCAACCAGAACATAATGACACCATCATCACCCAATTTGCAGACGACGTGATTCATGTTGTGTCATCCGCCCTTATAACAGGTGCAACAAAATATAGGAGAGTAATAGCGAAAATGAATGAGGAATTACGAAGAACAGCTAATTGGGAGAAAAAGTGGAGAATCACAACTAACCCAGAAAAAGTCCTCATTAGCACCATTGGCTGTCTCACATCAACCATAGAAGACAAAGGAGGTATCTCCATAAGAGGGTCACGGGTTGATATCAGAAACCCTAACAAAATCCTGGGTTATGAGATCGACAGATTACTTAACTCCACTTCTCACATCTCTAAAAAAGTGAGACTAGCTAAAGCCGCCTCAGCCAACTATTCAGATTCAAAGAAGCACCCCCCCCCACATCAAGAAGCACCTCTACAAGATGATGATCAGACTTCTGTTGGAATACCCTTGTGTACCACTATCACTAACAACAAAAACCAACAGGTTGCGGCTCCAACGAGTCCAGAACAAAGCCCTCCGCTTTATCACTGGGACCAGATTAAGGGACAGAATCAGAACTGAAGACCTACATGTACAACAAGAACTCGATGCAATTAATGTAAGGATAGATAAACTAGCGAAAAGACAGCTATACGACATGCAAGAACTATATGTATATGATAGAGAAACCCATCCCCAACCAGTAAACACAACCGACATCACCACACCTCCCCACCGAACCCAAAGAATGACTCTGCAACAAAGAGTTAGGCGCTACATTCACAATGACAACTACCCACGGCCAAGAATCCTGAGTGATCTCCCCGTCGAACCAGAAGAGTGGGTACCACCAGACCCAGTCTATGTTCAACAACATAGGTAAATACTCCCCATTTATGGGTGACCTACCTTTTCCAAACTACATCTTACAACTACCATTGTAACACCTACGAACTTCCTATTTTAGGACACCACCTCAGAAACTGCTTGAACAACTCCGGGCTAGCCACCAACAACATCAAAAGCCCAGCAACTACCACCTGTTGAAACTGCTCGTCCAACACCGGGCTAACAACCATCAACACCGAAAGCCCAGAAACTACCACCTTTTGCTGCAGCCTTTCCCGAAAAAAAAAAAAAAAAATACTATAAAGAGTATGCATTCTCCCAACTCAGTGTCATGCTGTGATACAGTAGTATACCTGTGTGCAACTGATGGGGGGAAGGCATATCCTCCTCATAAAATTTACTTATGTATCACTCTACATACACACACACTTATTATGTTGCGCCAAAGTGGATAGGCCACTTACCTTTATAACCCTAACCTCCCCCTCCCCCCTCCCACCTATTTCCCAATTTCCATCCTTACCCACTCTTCTTCCATCCCAGCTTTCCGATGCTCAGGTCAATCAAGCTCCAAGCTCCTCTTTGCTCAAACTGATTAATGTCACGAGGTTGGTGTTTAACTTTATAAACAAGATGAATATCCTGTATGATTTTCCACATCCTCTGAAATACTGGCTATAGAGAGTACAAAGAGAAATCTATGAAGAGGAGATTAAATTAATAATAGAAGGAAAAATTGTGAAGAGTTCGATAATAGAGAAATTAGGGTTGTACGTGGAGGAGGATGTAATCAGGTGCAGAGGTAGATTGCAAAATGCTGAATTGTGTTAATATGGTAAACACCCTATCCTGCTGCCCAAAACTCATCATCTGACAACTTTAATTGTTTTAAATGCCCATAACAATGTATACCTGGAGTATACATGGAGAGAGTTCCAGGGGTCAACGCCCCTGCGGCCCGGTCTGTGACCAAGCCTCATGTTGGACCAGAATCTGATCAACCAGGCTGTTACTGCTGGCCGCACGCAGTCCAACGTACGAACCACAGCCTGGCTGATCAGGTACCGACTTCAGGTGCCTGTCCAGTGCCTGCTTGAAGACAGCTTCTGAAAACTGACCACTGTCTGGAAAATCTTCCAACTCCTGCCCCCAACATCTTGCTACTGGGGGATTTCAACCTCAGGCACCTAAAGTGGAGGAGCAGTGCAAACAATGTGGTAGCAGAGATAACACCAGGAGACAGCTCAGATGAAAATTCACACATGCATGAACTTTTAAATCTCTGCACCAAGTTCACCTTAAACCAGCAAATAGTAGAGCCCACAAGATTAGAGAATACGCTGGACCTCATCTTCACCAACAATGATGATCTGATACGAAATGTCATCATATCAAAAACAATATACTCAGATCACAACATAATAGAGGTCCAGACATGCATGCGGGGAGCCCCAGATCAACAAAATGTGATCAGCCGCGAGGGAGCTTTCTCCAAATTCAACTTCAATAACAAAAACATAAGGTGGGACCAAGTAAACCAAGTCCTAAATGATATAAACTGGGAAGATTGCCTAAGCATCACGTATCCCAGCCTATGTCTAGAACAAATTAACTCTGTGGTACTTGAGGTTTGCTCAAGGCAAATTCCCTCAAGGAAAAGGAGGAGAAGATGCAAACTAGAAAGAGAGAGGCGCTCCCTATACAGGCGAAGGCAAAGAATAACGGAGCGGCTACAGGAGGCCAATATCTCTGAAATACATAGGGAGACACTAGTCAGAGAAATAGCAACCATCAAATTAAAACTAAAGGAATCTTACAGGAATCAAGAGACACGGGAAGAACTAAAAGCCATAAATGAAATTGAAAGAAACCCTAAGTATTTCTTTTCCTATGCAAAATCAAAGTCGAGAACAACAACCAGTATTGGGCTCCTACTTAAACGAGATGGGTCCTACACAGATGACAGCAAGGAAATGAGTGAGTTACTTAAATCCCAATATGACTCAGTTTTTAGTGAGCCACTAACCAGACTGAAAATTGAAAACCTAAATTAATTTTTATGAGAGTGCCACAGAACTTGACAGACGCATGCCTTTCTGACATCACCACGACGCCAAATGACTTCGAAAAGGCAATAAATGACATGCCCATGCACTCCACTCCAGGCCCAGACTCATGGAAATCCGTGTTCATCAAGAACTGCAGGAAGCCCCTATCACATGCTTTTAACATCCTATGGAGAGGGACATGGACACTGGGATCGTCCGCAGGTACTAAAAACAACAGACATAGCCCCGCTCCACAAAGGCGGCAGTAAAGCAATAGCAAAGAACTACAGACCAATTGCGCTAACGTCCCATATCATAAAAATCTTTGAAAGGGTTCTAAGAAGCAAGATCGCCACCCATCTTGATACCCATCAATTGCACAACCCAGGACAGCATGGGTTTAGAGCAGGTCGCTCCTGTCTGTCCCAACTACTGGACCACTACGACATGGTCCTGGATGCTCTAGAAGATAAACAGAATGCAGATGTTATATACACAGATTTTGCAAAAGCCTTTGACAAGTGTGACCATGGTGCAATAGCACAGAAAATGCGTGATAAAGGAATAACAGGAAAAGTTGCTAGATGGATCTATAATTTCCTAACATGTAGAACACAAAGAGTAGTAGTCAACAGAGTAAAGTCTGAGGCAGCTAATGTGAAAAGCTCTGTTCCACAAGGCACAGTACTTGCTCCCATCCTATTCCTCATCCTCATATAAGACATTGACAGGGATATAAGCCACAGTGCTGTGTCTTCCTTTGCAGATGACACCCGAATCTGTATGACAGTATCCACCGTTGAAGACACTGCAAGACTCCAAGCAGACATAAACCAAATCTTTAAATAGGCTGCAGAAAACAATATGAAGTTCAATGATGAGAAATTTCAATTACTCAGACACGGAAAACGTGAAGAATTTTAAATCTCATCTGAGTACAAAACTAATTCCAACCACACAATAGAGCGAAAAACAAATGTCAAAGACCTGGGAGTGATCATGTCAGAGGATCTCATCTTCAAGGACCATAACAAAGTAGCAATTGCAGCTGCTCGAAAAATGACAGGATGGATAATGAGAACCTTCAAAACCAGGGATGCCAAGCTCATGTTGACACTTTACAGATCGCTTTTTCTATTTAGGCTGGAATATTGCTGCACACTAACTGCACTTTTCAAGGCGGGCGAAATTGCTGACCTTGAAAATGTGCAGAAAACCTTCACCGCACGCATAAGTGCAATAAACCACCTCAACTACTGGGAACGCTTGAAGTTCCTAAACCTGTACTCTCTAGAACGCAGGTGGGAGAGATACATTATTATATACACATGGAAAATTCTCGAGGGCTTAGTACCAAACTTGCACACAAAAATCACTCCCTACGAAAGCAAAACACTCGGCAGGCGATGTAACATCCCACCAATGAAGAGCAGGGGTGCCATTAGCACGTTGAGGGACAACACAATAAGTGTCAGGGGCCCAAGATTGTTTAACTGCCTCCCAGCATACATCAGGGGGATTACCAACAAACCCCTGGCTGTCTTCAAGCAGGCACTGGACAGGCACCTAAAGTCGGTACCTGACCAGCCAGGCTGTGGTTCATACGTTGGACTGCGTGCAGCCAGCAGTAACAGACTGGTTAATCAGGCTCTGGTCCAACAGGATGCCTGGTCACAGACCGGGCCGTGGGGCGTTGACTCCTGGAATTCTCTCCAGGTAGACTCCAGGTAGCCATGGGTTTGTTGGTAATCCCCCTGATGTATGCTGGGAGGCAGTTGAACAGTATTGGGCCCCTGACACTTATTGTGTTGTCTCTCAACGTGCTAATGGCACCCCTGCTTTTCATTGGGGGATGTTACATCGCCTGCCGAGTCTTCTGCTTTCGTAGGGAGTGACTCTCATGTGCAAGTTTGGTACTAATCCTTTGAGAATTTTCCACGTGTATACAATAATGTATCTCTCCCGCCTGCGTTCTAGGGAGTACAGGTTTAGGAACTTCAAGCGTTCCCAGTAATTGAGGTGGTTTATCACAGTTATTCGTGTCGTGAAGGTTATCTGCACATTTTCTAGGTCAGCAATATCACCTGCCTTGAAAGGCGCAGTTAGTGTGCAGCAATATTCTTGCCTAGATAGAACAAGCGACCTGAAAAGTGTCAACATGGGCTTGGTATCCCTGGTTTTGAAGGTTCTCATTATCCATCCTGTCATTTTTCGAGCAGATGCAATTGCTACTTTGTTATGGTCTTCACGTTTTCCATATCTGAGTAATTGAAATTTCTCATCATTGAACTTCATAATGTTTTCTGCAGCCCATTTAAAGATTTGGTTTATGTCTGCTTGGAGTCTTTCAGTGTCTTCAACGGTAGATACTGTCATACAGATTCGGGTGTACTCACCTAATTGTACTCACCTAATTGTGGTTGCAGGGGTCGAGACTCAGCTCCTGGCCCCGCCTCTTCGCTGTCTGCTACTGGGTCTCTGCTCTCCCTGCTCCATGAGCTTTATCATACCTTGTCTTAAAACTGTGTATGGTTCCTGCCTCCATTATATCTTTCTCTAGACTATTCCACTTCCTGACTACTCTGTGGCTGAAGAAATGCTCCCTAACATCCCTTTGACTCATCTGAGTCTTCAGCTTCCAGTTGTGTCCCCTTGTTTCTGTGTTCCCTCTTTGGAACATCCTGTCACTGTCTACCTTGTCAATTCCCCGCAGTATTTTGTATGTCGTTATCATGTCTCCTCTGACCATTCTTTCCTCCAGTGTTGTTAGTCCTATTTCCCTCAACCTTTCTTCATAAGACAGACCCATGAGTTGTGGAACTAACCTTGTAGCAAACCTTTGCACTTTCTCTAGTTTCTTTACATGCTTGACCAGGTGTGGGTTCCAGACTGGTGCTGCATGTTCTAGTATGGGCCTGATGTACACGGTATACAATGTCTTGAACGATTCCTTGTTAAGGTAACGGAACGCTAATCTTAGGTTTGCCAGTCGCCCATATGCTGCCGCAGTTATCTGGTGGATGTGTGCCTCCGCAGACGTGCTTGGCGTTATACTCACTCCAAGGTCTTTCTCATTTGCCGAGGTTTGTAGCCTTTGTCCGCCTAGCTTTTACTCTGTCAGCGGTCTTCTTTGCCCTTCTCCGATCCTCATGACTTTGCATTTGGAGGATTGAATTCGAGAAGCCAATTGCTAGACCAGATGTTGAGCTTGTCCAGGTCTGTTTGCAGCCCTGCCTGGTCCTCTTCCGATGTGATTCTCCTCATTATTTTCACATCATCCGCGAATAGAGACACTTCTGAGTCTATCCCGTCCGTCATGTCATTTACATATACCAGGAATAACACTGGTCCTAGGACTGACCCCTGCGGTACACCGCTCGTCACAGGCACCCACTGTGATACCTCACCACGCACCATGACCCGTTGTTGCCTCCCTTTGAGGTATTTCCTGATCCATTCCAGTGCCCTTCCTGTTATACCTGCTTGTTCTTCCAACTTCTTTACTAATCTCATGTGAGGAACTGTGTCGAAGGCCTTCCTGCAGTCCAGGAAAATGCAATCAACCCACCCTTCTCTCTTCTGCCTTACCTATGTTACTTTATCATAGAACTCTAGGAGGTTTGTTACACAGGATTTGCCTTCCCGGAATCCGTGCTGTCTGGTGTTTATTATCCTGTTCAGCTCAAGGTGTTCCACCATTCTTTTCCTGATGATTTTCTCCAGGACTTTGCGCACTATACACGTACGTGACACTGGTCTATAGTTTAGTGCCTCTTTTCTGTCTCCTTTTTTAAAAATGGGGACTACGTTGGCTTTCTTCCATACCTCAGGTAGTTGCCCAGTTTCAAGGGATGTGTTTAATATTATGGTAAGTGGCACACTCAGTACCTCAGCTCCTTCCCGAAGAACCCACGGGGAGATATTGTCCGGACCCATCGCCTTTGAGGTATCGAGGTCACTGAGTAACTGCTTCACTTCCTCCTCAGTTGTGTGTATGCCCTCTAGCACTTGGTACATCCCTTGTTGGTGACGAACCCCGTCCTGTCTACCCAGCTGCCTTCCTTCCTCCATTGTGAATACTTCCTTAAACCTCAAGTTGAGCTCCTCACATACCTCTTGATCATTACTTGTGAGTTCCCCATCTTCTCTCCTCAGCCTTATCACCTGGTCCTTGACTGTTGTCTTCCTTCTGATGTGACTGTACATCAGTTTCGGGTCGGACTTAACTTTCGATGCTATGTCATTTTCGTACTGTTTCTGGGCCTCCCTCCGTACTTGTGCATACTCGTTTCTAGCTCTTCTACTAATCTCTTTGTTTACATGGGTTCTTTGCCTTCTGTACCATTTCCATTCTCTGATACTCTGAGTCTTTGCCTCCCTGCACCTTTTGGAAAACCAGGGGCTCTTTCTGGCCTTCCCATTTAATCCTTTGCCTCTGGGTATAAACTGTTCCTCTGCCTCCTTGCACTTTGTCCCTACGTATTCCATCATTTCATTTATTGTCAGTCCTTCCATTTCCCTTTCCCACTGAACATCCTGCAGGAAATTCCTCATGCCCGTGTAGTTTCCTCTTTTAAAGTCTGGTTTGTCTCTATTGGTAATGTTTTCCCTCTCCACCTGTAGCTCTACAATGTACTCAAAGCTAAGCACCATATGGTCACTGGCTCCCAGGGGGCTCTCGTGCGTTATGTCTTCAATATCTGAGCTGTTCAGGGTGAATACAAGGTCCAGTCTTGCTGGTTCGTCTTCTCCTCTCTCTCTGGTCGTGTCCCTGACATGTTGGTGCATCAGGTTTTCCAGTACCATGTCCATCATCTTGGCTCTCCAAGTTTCTGGACCCCCACGTGGTTCATAGTTCTCCCAGTCGATCTCCCTGTGGTTGAAATCTCCCATGACCAGTAGCTTCGCTCTGCTCATGTGTGCTTTTCATGCCACCTCCTCCAGGGTGTCCACCATCGCTCTGTTGTTCTCATCGTGTTCTTCTCCTGGCCTCCTGCAGTTCTGTGGGGGGTTATACATCACTGCAATGACTATCTTATGCTCCCCAGACTGGATGGTACCTACTATGAAGTCCCGTTCTCTACCCACCTCCATTCCTACCATTTTCCTCGAATCTCCAATGGTGCCTTACAAGCAGTGCGACCCCTCCTCCACCCCTGCTCCTCCAATCTTTCCTCAGGATCTGATATCCCTGTGGGAAGAGGTGTCTGCGTAAAGTGCTACACCGGAAACGAATTAACTTGGAGGAATTCCGGGCAGTATTAGTGGAGGCAGAGAATCGGATAAATAATCGGCCTCTCTCGTACATAATTGATACTCCCCACGCAGAAGTACTGACTCCTTCTCACTTGATATGTGGGTGGAAACTAGAAGCTGCACCTATCTATAGAGATAATCCTGGGGAAGTTGATGAGGATTATAATAATGTGACAGTGTTAAGTGATAAATTTAAGATGTTGAATAAAGTAATTAATCATTGGTCTACTTTGTGGCGCAAAGAGTACCTTCTTACACTACGTGAACACTTTTATGGTGCGTCATAAGCGGCGAATCGACAAATTATTCAACCAGGTGACATTGTGTTAATTGATACTGAACAACCAAGAACGTTGTGGCCTCTGGGCAAGGTAGTAACATTGTACCCAGACGCTCAGGGTGTTGTCAAGAATGTCAAAGTGTTATGTCGAGCCAAGAGAGTTTATGTACCATTAATAAGTTAATCCCGTTAGAATTAAAGGGAGTTCTATCAACTGTGAACGAAAACCTAAGGGAAAGTGACACGAGTGATGTTGAAGACGACACTGACCAGGGGATACCAGAGACCGGAAATGTGTTTCGTCCTACCAGGAAGACAGCTGTTCAGTCCAGGGTGGGCTGGAAGCTCCTATTGCAAAATGACGCGATTTGAATCGTCTAACAACGAACTCTGCCCGGCCGCAGTATGGAAAATATTGGTATTTTCCGAAAGTTGTAATTGATAAACTTTCCAATATGAATAGATATCTTTAATGTGCTGCTGGTAGCTTAACGGTTATGTGGGTATGAATACAGAACCATCGTATTAGCGGGGCAGGACACGGGAAGGATGCTGGGCAGGGAGGCTGAGAGAGAGGGGAGTTAGAGGGACTACGGCCTACCCACTAGATATCAGATGATGGCGGCTGGGATTTGGCGAATACGACCGCCAAACTGGACTTAATTACTTCACTTCATAATATGGAGTGATATCAACGTGTGCGATGTGTATAAAGTGGACAATCGGTCCAGGAGGTCCAGTAATAGGGTAGTAATTAGCAAAATATAGTGAATGTTTTCAACGAGGGCGTCGGTGTAGGCCTAATTTAAATTCCAGTGAAGCGACCATACGACGGGATACAATCGTAAACCCGGATTCCGGGTGGTTTTCGTATTAGAAGAGACTGAAATATGCTCAATGAATATTGTGAAATGGTGAATCTAGTGAAGCAGAGTTGTAAATAATTGGGAGTGATGGTACTGGCGGGTCTGGCGTTGTGACGCTATACCCCGACCGCCATCTTTGATATGGAGTAGATGAACTAATCTATCTTAATTCATCGACTCGAAATATAAGTATCGAGACGGTGAATGTGTACAAACTAGTTTGGCATTAAGCCAGGATATGCACAGTGTGTAAAGTTATACGTATAAACTGTAATAAGGTCGGAATAGTGAGAAGATATGAATCGCTACCCCGACCAACCACATGTTAAATAACGCCTGGTCTCGTGGGCGTATAAGAGTTCACGGAAATTAATCTTCCTGGACTCGACGGGACAACCCTTACCATCATTATAACAATAATAATAATAATAATATCTTTATTTACTACAAGTACATGTACATGGTATACAGACCTAGCTGACATCAGTGACATACTACTATATAGAAAGTCCCTTGTTATGCTGAGCATTTCGGGCAGATTAGGTTAGTGTCCTAGGATGCGACTCACACCAGTGGACTAACACCCAGGTACCCATTTTACTGATGGGGAACATAGACAACAGGTGTAAAGAAACACGCCCAATTTTTCTGCCCTTGCTGGGATCGAACCCAGGTCCTCGCCGTGTGAAGGGAGAGCTTTGCCACCAGACCACCAGAGCCCTATCGAACAAGACCGCAGGAGAACGTCAACAGCGAAGTGACTCCCTCACCTAAAGCCTAAGTCGGCCGATGAGATTGTTATAAACAGTAGATGTACCTTAGTTAGGTCACCGATCTACGATGCACCGCTATGATGCTGTTAATGGGTGAGTGATGGTCATGGTAACCTAATTGTGTGTTCTCTCTCCGTCCTTCTACTTGATCAGTCACCTAATAACCATACAGTCCACTTAAAATTAATCATACCCTAATTATTGTATTATCTACTCAGATTTATTTATACTGGTCCAGAGTGCAGTGGGCTAACGTGAGAATATCGAAGGTACCCCTCAGGTGCGACCAGGAGTGGGTAGATTTCTCACACACCTTGCGGGAGTGACTGCGGTAAAATTATACTAGTCGGTCATCTCCCCGGGAGATTGTTTGTTTCAAGTGGCGGTGTCCCAGATAGACAATCTCCCACAATTCCCCACAATTGTTAAGGGTTTGGCGATGAGGCCCCATCATCAAATCAATGACTCGGTTCAGCCAATTAAAATGCGAGTTTAACAATGACAAAGGTGACGTGGATACCACTCGCAGTTTGTCATTGGAATTCCTGCATTGAGTTGGTTGTGGAAGGTGGTTTATCTTTTGGCTGCTATTTTTGCCTTGACAACCGTGGCGTACACTAATACTGCTCTTTGTGTATATAGTGTAAATATTTGTAAAGCCCTTTTGTAATAATTGGTGAAGGAAAAGACGAAAGTCTGATATTAATCTAACTGCTTGGTGAAGGAAATACAAATTCAAGGCATTTTCTACTGTGTTTCTTTGCTCCAAGCTCCCTTTTACACTCAGGTTAACAGGCCATTGAACCTGAGGTTGTAATAGGAACACACCCACCAATGGGGAACACAGTCACTAAAAACCAGGGCAAACGGAAACCAGGCATACCTGGAGTCTACCTGGAGAGAATTCCAGGAGTCAACGCCCCCGCGGCCCGGTCTGTGACCAGGCCTCATGTTGGACCAGAGCCTGATCAACCAGGCTGTTACTGATGACCGCACACAGTCCAACATACGAACCACAGCCTGGCTGATCAGGTACCGACTTGAGGTGCCTGTCCAGTGCCTGCTTGAAGACAGCCAAGGGTTTGTTGGTAATCCCCCTGATGTATGCTGGGAGGCAGTTGAACAATCTTGGGCCCCTGACACTTATTGTGTTGTCCCTCAACATGCTAGTGGCACCTCTGCTTTCGTAGGGAGTGATTTTTGTGTGCAAGTTTGGTACTAAGCCCTCGAGAATTTTCCATGTGTATATAATAATGTATCTATCCCGTCTGCATTCTAGAGAGTACAGGTTTAGGAACTTCAAGCGTTCCCAGTAGTTGTGGTGGTTTATCGCACTTATGCGTGCGGTGAAGGTTCTCTGCACATTTTCAAGGTCAGCAATTTCACCCGCCTTGAAAGGTGCAGTTAGTGTGCAGTTAGTTATGCACTTGGTATCTGCAGGCATGGAAAATCTGGGAAATCAGATGGAGCATGCAGTTATGAACACCCCAGAAAATGCCGTGCCCATATGAAAACAGGCAAATGCAACCTCCAGTCCTGTAAGTTTTTCCACCCTGAAATGTGCCACACATCAATTCAGGAAAGACAGTGCTATAACTTATATTGACAGGCATACCACCTAAAGGGTATGAGGCGACACAGAACATCCAGACCATGGCAAAACCTGGGTAACCACAGCCACTCTGGAGAGGTTTTTTAGTGCCAGGAAGGGAAAAAGCTGG
>WNWK01038094.1:0-18124 GCA_009830355.1 Cherax destructor | reverse complement strand
AATTTGGAATTCATTACCTGTCATTGCCAAAGAAACCCTGCCTGTACCCCAATTCAAAACGATGCTAAAAACCACCTTCTCACCCAAAGCTAATTGCTCAATATCAAACATTCCCAGCAAAGTAGAATAATCACTTAACGTAAAACCTGACTAATCAATTGAATGTAAAACCTGTTACGAATATTACATACTTAGCTAATTATTTCCACAACACTTACATTATAATGACCACATAAACTAACTGCAATGCAATTAATTGTTTTAAATTGTTATCTCACCCAATTAGTTGCATTGCTACAATTAATTGATATGTTCAACTTATATTCAAACTTTATAACTTAGATATGCAACTTTACTTATTTTATAAATTATCAACCATAACTTTTTACCATGTAGTCAAGAATTAAGTAGTCCTAAGAATGCCCGCAATGCACAGCATATTAGGGGCTTTTGGCATGTACATCTCATTAATAACTAAGTAATAACTATGTAATAACTATGTATAAATATGTCTACCATATATAATTGTACAATGTCTCAATAAAGTATTTTATTTTATTTTATTTTATTTATAGACAGGGATATAAGCAACAGTGCCGTGTCTTCCTTTGCAGATGACACCCGAATCTGTATGACAGTGTCCACCGTTGAAGACACTGCAAGACTCCAAGCAGACATAAACCAAATCTTTAAATGGGCTGCAGAAAACAATATGAAGTTCAATGATGAGAAATTTCAATTACTCAGATACGGAAAACGTGAGGAAATTAAAATCTCATCGGAGTACAAAACTAATTCCAACCACACAATAGAGCGAAAAACTAATGTCAAAGACCTGGGAGTGATCATGTCAGAGGATCTCACCTTCAAGGACCATAACACCGTAGCAATCGCATCTGCTAGAAAAATGACAGGATGGATAATGAGAACCTTCAAAACCAGGGATGCAAAGCCCATGTTGACACTTTACAAATCGCTTGTTCTATCTAGACTGGAATATTGCTGCACACTAACTGCACCTTTCAAGGTAGGTGAAATTGCTGACCTTGAAAATGTGCAGAGAACCTTCACGGCACGCATAACTGCGATAAACCACCTCAATTACTGGGAACGCTTGAAGTTTCTAAACCTGTACTCCCTAGAACGGAGGCGGGAGAGATACATTGTTATATACACGTTGAAAATTCTCGAGGGATTAGTACCAAACTTGCACACGAAAATCACTCCCTACGAAAGCAAAAGACTCGGCAGGCGATGTAACATCCCCAAAAAAAGCAGGGGTGCCACTAGCACGTTGAGGGACAACACAATAAGTGTCAGGGGCCCAAGATTGTTCAACTGCCTCCCAGCATACATAAGGGGGATTACCAACAAACCCCTGGCTGTCTTCAAGCAGGCACTGGACAGGCACCTAAAGTCAGTACCTGACCAGCCAGGCTGTGGTTCGTACGTTGGACTGCGTGCGGCCAGCAGTAACAGCCTGGTTGATCAGGCTCTGGTCCAACATGAGGCCTGGTCACAGACTGGGCCGCGGGGGCGTTGACCCCTGGAATTCTCTCCAGGTAAACTCCAGGAAGGTGAGATCCTCTGACATGATCACTCCCAGGTCTTTGACATTAGTTTTTCGCTCTATTGTGTGGTTGGAATTAGTTTTGTACTCCGATGAGATTTTAATTTCTTCACGTTTTCTGTATCTGAGTAATTGAAATTTCTCATCATTGAACTTCATATTGTTTTCTGCAGCCCATTTAAAGATTTGGTTTATGTCTGCTTGGAGTCTTGCAGTGTCTTCAATGGTGGACACTGTCATACAGATTCGGGTGTCATCTGCAAAGGAAGACACGGCATTGTAATAATAATAATAATATTTATTTAGACATGGTACAATGATACATAGGTAGACATGATACATAGGTATAAATGAGATGTACATGCCAAAAGCCCCTAATATGCTGTGCATTGCCGGAATTCCTAGGACTATTTAATAGTAGACTACATGGTAAAAAAATTATGGTTGATAATTTATAAAATAGGTATAATTGTGTATCTAAGTTATAAAGTTTGAATATAAGTTGAACATAATAATTTATTAATTGTAGCAATGCAACTAATTGAGTGAGATAACAATTTAAAACAATTAATTGCATTGCAGTTACAGTTTACATGGTCATTATAATGTAAATGTTATAGAAACAGTTAGCTTAGTATGTATTATTCATAACAGGTTTTTACATTTAAGTGTGGCTTATATCCCTGTCTATGTCCGATATGAGGATGAGGAACAGGATGGAAGCGAGTACTGTTCCTTGTGGAACAGAGCTTTTCACAGTAGCTGCCTCAGACTTTACTCTGTTGACTACTACTCTTTGTGTTCTACTTGTTAGGAAATTATAGATCCATCTACCAACTTTTCCTGGTATTCCTTTATCACCATGGTCACACTTGTCAAAGGCTTTTGCAAAGTCTGTGTATATAACATCTGCATTCTGCTTGTCTTCTAGAGCATCCAGGACCTTGTCGTAGTGGTCCAGTAGTTGGGACAGACAGGAGCGGCCTGCTCTAAACCCATGCTGCCCTGGGTTGTGCAATTGATGGGTATCAAGATGAGTGGCGATCTTGCTTCTTAGAACCCTTTCAAAGTTTTTTATGATATGGGACATTAGCGCTATTGGTCTGTAGTTCTTTGCTATTGCTTTACTGCCCCCTTTTGTGGAGTGGGGCTATGTCTGTTGTTTTTAGTAACTGCGCGACGACCCCAGTGTCCATGCTCCCTCTCCATAGGATGTTAAAAGCACGTGATAGGGGCTTCTTGCAGTTCTTGATGAACACGGAGTTCCATGAGTCTGGGCCTGGAGCGGAGTGCATGGGCATGTCATTTATTGCCTTTTCGAAGTCATTTGGCATCGGGGTGATGTCAGATAGGCATGCGTCTGTCAAGTTCTGTTGCATTGTCATAAAAAAATCATTTAGGTCTTCGATTTTCAGTCTGGTTAGCGGCTCGCTAAAAACTGAGTCATACTGGGACTTATGTAACTCACTCATTTCCTTGCTGTCATCTGTGTAGGACCCATCCCGTTTAAGTAGGGGCCCAATACTGGTTGTTGTTCTCGACTTTGATTTTGCATAAGAAAAGAAATACTTTGGGTTTCTTTCAATTTCATTTATGGCTTTTAGTTCTTCCCGCGTTTCTTGATTCCTGTAAGATTCCTTTAGTTTTAATTCGATGTTTGCTATTTCTCTGACTAGTGTCTCCCTTCATATTTCAGATATATTGGCCTCCTGTAGCCGCTCCGTTATTCTTTGCCTTCGCTGTATAGGGAGCGCCTCTCTCTTTCTAGTTTGCATCTTCTCCTTTTCCTTAAGGAATTTGCCTTGAGCAAACCTCAAGTGCCACAGAGTTAATTTGTTCTAGACATAGGTTAGGATCTGTGATGCTTAGGCAATCTTCCCAGTTTATATCATTTAGGACTTATTTTACTTGGTCCCACCTTATGTTTTTGTTATTGAAGTTGAATTTGGAGAAGGCTCTCTCGCGGCTGATCACATTTTGTTGATCTGGAGCTCCCCGCATGCATGTCTGGACCTCTATTATGTTGTGATCTGAGTATATTGTTTTTGATATGATGACATTTCGTATCAGATCATCATTTTTGGTGAAGATGAGGTCCAGCGTATTCTCTAATCTTGTGGGCTCTACTATTTGCTGGTTTAAGGTGAACTTGGTGCAGAGATTTAAAAGTTCATGCATGTGCGAATTTTCATCTGAGCTGCCTCCTGGTGTTATCTCTGCTACCACATTGTTTGCAATGTTCCTCCATTTTAGGTGCCTGAGGTTGAAATCCTCCTGTGAGTTTTGACTTCGTGAGTGCTATGATGTCTGGGGAGGCCTCTGTGGTTCTTTCCAGCCACTCCTCTCTCTTATTGGTTATTTCATCTTCGTTGGTGTACCATCCTTTCAGGGTATCTCAGTCCCAATTTTCATTTTTCTTTATTTATCGTCGGATTTCATTTTTTTTTTTTTTTTTGTAGAATCAAGTAATAGGTAGTAGGTTGGTAGACAGCAACCACCCAGGGAGGTACTACCGTCCTGCCAGGTGACTGTGAAACAGAAACCTGAAACTGTTTTACATGATGGTAGGATTGCTGGTGTCTTTTTTCTGTCTCATAAACACGCTGGATAACATGTATATCTAGCTATTTCTACTGACACTTTAGGTCACACTACACTGGCATGCACATGCATATATATATACATACACACATCTAGGTTTTTCTTCTTTTTCTTGATAGCTCTTGTTCTTTTTATTTTCTCTATTGTCCATGGGGAAGTGGAAAAGAATCTTTCCTCCGTAAGCAATGCGTGTCGTATGAGGCGACTAAAATGCCGGGAGCAATGGGCTAGTAACCCCTTCTCCTGTACACATTTACTAAAAAAGAGAAGAAGAAAAACTTTATAAAACTGGGTTGTTTGAATGTGCGTAGATGTAGTGCGGATGATAAGAAAGAGATGATTGCTGATGTTATGAATGAAAAGAAGTTGGATGTCCTGGCCCTAAGCGAAACAAAGCTGAAGGGGGTAGGCGAGTTTCAGTGGGGAGAAATAAATGGGATTAAGTCAGGAGTATCTGAGAGAGTTAGAGCTTAGTTTTTTTAGTTTAATATCTTTATTATGCACCCCATACCCATCCTGTGGGCAGTAGTCAAAAGATTACAGAAGTACATAATGGGTCCAGGGACTGGGCCTCAAAGTTTTGATAGCTGAGCAAGTTACAAAGGTAATGAACTCAGGTAGATTTGGTCACAATCATGACAAGTTACAAAGGTATTTACAGATTATAGAGGTATATAATGGGTCCAGAGACTGGGCCCCAAAGTTTTGATAGCTGAACAAGGTACAAAGGTAATGAACTCACAAGTTTCAAATGTAATGAATCATGTAAGTAAATTTCCTTACTTACTTTTATACATGGTTGCAATCATAAACAAATTATAAATTCAGTTTGATATCTTTATTATGCACCCCATACCCATCCTGTGGGCGGTAGTCAAAAGATTACAGAGGTACATAATGGGTCCAGGGACTGGACCCCAAAGTTTTGATAGCTGAGCAAGTTACAAAGGTAATGAACTAACAAGCTACAAAGGTAATGAACTCACAAGTTACAAAGGTAATGAAACATGTAAGTAAATTTACTTACATTTATACATGGTTACAATCATGAACAAATTATAACGCAATGAACAATTCACTAATTAGAGCTAAGGAAGGGGTAGCAATAATGTTGAAGGATCAGTTATGGAAGGAGAAGAGGGAATATAAATGTGTAAATTCAAGGATTATGTGGATTAAAATAAGGGTCGGATGAGAAAAGTGGGTCATAATAAGCGTGTATGCACCTGGAGAAGAGAGGAGTGTAGAGGAGAGAGAGAGATTTTGGGAGATGTTAAGTGAATGTATAGGAACTTTTGAACCAAGTGAGAGAGTAATTGTGGTAGGGGACCTAAATGCTAAAGTAGGAGAAACATGTAGAGAGGGTGTGGTAGGTAAGTTTGGGGTGCCAGGTGTAAATGATAATGGGAGCCCTTTGATTGAACTTTGTATAGAAAGGGGTTTAGTTATAGGTAATACATATTTTAAGAAAAAGAGGATAAATAAGTATACAATATATGATGTAGGGCGAAATGACAGTAGTTTGTTGGACTATGTATTGGTAGATAAAAGACTGTTGAGTAGACTTCAGGATGTACATGTTTATAGAGGGGCCACAGATATATCAGATCAATTTTTAGTTATAGCTAGAGTGGGAGTAAAAGGTAGATGGGATACAAGGAAAATAGAAGCAGTAAGTAAGAGAGAGGTGAAGGTTTATAAACTAAAAGAGGAGGCAGTTAGGGTAAGATATAAACAACTATTGGAGGATAGATGGGTTAGTGAGAGTGTAGGCAATGGGGTCGAAGATGTATGGGGTAAATTTAAAAATGTAATGTTAGAGTGTTCAGCAGAAGTTTGTGGTTACAGGCAAGTGGGGAGAAAAAGTTAGCATATGAGAGGTTTTTACAAAGTAGATGTGATGCAAGGAGGGAAGAGTATATGGAAAGAAAGAGAGAGGTTAAGAGAGTGGTGAAGCAATGTAAAAAGAGAGCAAATGAGAGAGTGGGTGAGATGTTATCAACAAATTTTGTTGAAAATAAAAAGTTTTGGAGTGAGATTAATAAGTTGAGGAAGCCTAGGGAACAAATGGATTTGACAGTTAAAAATAGGAGAGGAGAGTTATTAAATGGAGAGTTAGAGGTATCGGGAAGATGGAAGGAATATTTTGAGGAGTTGTTAAATGTTGATTAAGACAGGGAAGTTGTGATTTCGTGTATAGGGCAAGGAGGAATAACATCTTGTAGGAGTGTGGAAGAACCAGTTGTGAGTGTGGGGGAAGTTCGTGAGGCAGTGGGTAGAATGAAAGGGGGTAAGGCAGCTGGGATTGATGGGATAAAGATACAAATGTTAAAATCAGGTGGGGATATAGTTTTGGAGTGGTTGGTGCTATTATTTAATAAATGTATGGAAGAGGGTAAGGTACCTAGGGATTGGCAGAGAGCATGTATTATTCCTTTGTATAAAGGCAAAGGGGACAAAAGAGAGTGCAAAAATTATAGGGGAATAAGTCTGTTGAGTGTACCTGGTAAAGTGTATGGTAAAGTTATTATTGAAAGAATTAAGAGTAAGACAGAAAGCAGAATAGCAGATTAACAAGGGCGGAGTTTGGGAAAGGTAGGAGGAGTGTGTATGACCAATAAGCTTTGCAACAGTGGAAACATATAGGTGAACAGTATGTGGATAATGAGTCAAAGAGGTTTTTTGTGGCATTTATGGATTTGGAAAAGGCGTATGATAGGGTGGATAGGGGGCAATGTGGCAGATGTTGCAAGTGTATGGAATAGGAGGTAGGTTATTGAAAGCAGTGAAGAGTTTTTATGAGGATAGTGAGGCTCAGGTTAGAGTGTGTAGGAGGGAGGGGGACTATTTCCCAGTAAAAGTGGGCCTTAGACAAGGATGTATGATGTCACCGTGGTTGTTCAATACAGTGGACCCCCGAGTAACGAACACCCGGGAAATCGTACAATTATGTAAGTATAATATTGTAAGTGCTTGTGGAAGTGTATTTTTGGGGGTCTGAAATAGACTAACCTACGTGACATTATTTCTTAAGGGAGTAAATTCGTTCGGTAATGGCACTTGAGCAGGCTTCTGGAGTGAAGTTTTTACATTACTCGGGGGTCCACTGTATACAGTGGACCCCAGGTTCTCGTCGGTAATCCGTCCCAGAGGGCCCGTCGACCACCGGTTTGGTCGAACTCCGATTCTATTTTCCCTATAAGAAATAATGGAAATAAAATTAATCCGTTCGAGACATCCAAAAGTATTAAAATAAAATATTTTTTAGAACTTTTTGACCTTAAATTATACACATTTTTATGAAAAATTAAGAAATAATGGTACAGTAACATGTCACTTACATTTATTGAAGAGTTGTTGATGTGTGGAGGACGGGAGGAAGGGAGAAGGATGGAGTAGTATGCTAGTGTTTGAAGGGAATCCCTTCCATTAACACTGCAGGTGGCAAGTTCTTTTCTGGGGTTACTGGCCTTTTCTTTGAATGCTACACTCCCTGCATGAATGCTACACTCCCTGCATGAATGCTACACTCCCTGCATGCTGCTACACCCTGCAATGCTACACTCCCTGCATGCCTGCTACATCCCTGCATGCCTGCTACACTCCCTGCATGAATGCTACACTCCCTGCATGAATGCACACTCCCTGCATGAATGCTACACTCCTGCATGAATGCTACACTCCCTGCATGAATGCTACACTCCCTGCATGAATGCTTCACTTCCTGCATGAATGCTCACACTCCCTGCATCGCATAATGCACACTCCCAGCATCCTTGCTACACTCCCTGCATGCCTGCTACACTCCCTGCATCATTGCTACACTCCTGCATCCTGCTACACTCCCTGCATCCTGCTACACTCCCTGCATCCTTGCTACACTCCATCCTGCTACACTCCCTGCATCCTTGCAACTCCTGCATCTCCTCGCATCCTACCCCTGCATCCTGCCACCCCTGCATCCTGCTACACTCCCTGCATCCTGCTAACCCTGCATCCTGCTACACTCCCTGCATCCTGCACACTCCGCATCCCTGCTACACTCCCTGCACTGATGCTACACCCCTGCATGCTGCACACTCCTGCATGAATGCTACCCCACCTGCATCCTCCCCTGCCTACACTCTGCATGCTCTACCTCTGCATCCTTGCTACCCCGCATCTCACCTCCGCATCCTTGCTACACTCCCTGCATACATGCTACACTCCCTGCATCCTGCTACACTCCCTGCATCCTTGTTACACTCCCTGCATCCCAGCTACACTCCCTGCATCCCTGCTACACTCCCTGCATCCCTGCTACACTCCCTGCATCCCTGCATCCTTGCTACACTCCCTGCATCCCTGCATCCTGCTACACTCCCTGCATCCTGCTACACTCCCTGCATCCTTTCTACACTCCCTGCATCCTGCTACACTCCCTGCATCCTGCTACACTCCCTGCATCCTGCTACACTCCTGCATCCTTTCTACACTCCTGCATCCTTGCTACACTCCCTGCATTCCTGCTACACTCCCTGCATAAATGCTACACTCCCTGCATGAATGCTTCACTCCCTGCACATTCTTTACCACAGGCTTGGCACTAGTAGCTTTCTTGGGGCCCATGGTGGCTTATTTAGCAGTTGCAAGCACTGAAAACACTGGAATAATGACAATATATATGGTATGAATGCGTGGGTGGTGCGTGGGTAGTGGTCGCTCGCTTGTAAACCATAACGCACTGAGTGCCTGGGCGCCCAGCTGGGCCACGGCCCCACGCGTACGGGTCCGGGACGGATAGCCAACTCGCCCAACTCCAGTGGCCGCCTAATACCGAGCCAAAAATATTGTAAAAAACGTTGAACACCGATTTGGCCGAGCTCCGACGCCGTCGAGCACCGGGGGTTCACTGTATTTATAGATGGGGTTGTAAGAGAAGTGAATGTGAGGGTCTTGGCAAGAGGTGTGGGGTTAAAAGATAAAGAATCAAATACAAAGTGGGAGTTGTCACAGTTGCTTTTTGCTGATGACACTGTGCTTTTGGGAGATTCTGAAGAGAAGTTGCAGAGGTTGGTGGATGAATTTGGTAGAGTGTGTAAAAGAAGAAAATTGAAAGTGAATATAGGAAAGAGTAAGGTGATGAGGATAACAAAAAGATTAAGTGACGAAAGATTGGATACCAGATTGGAGGGAGAGAGTATGGAGGTGGTAAATGTATTCAGATATTTGGGAGTGGACATGTCAGCAGATGGGTCTATGAATGATGAGGTGAATCATAGAATTGATGAGGGGAAAAGGGTGAGTGGAGCACTTCGGAGTCTGTGGAGACAAAGAATTTTGTCCATGGAAGTAAAGAGGGGAATGTATGAGAATATAGTTATACCAACACTCTTATATGGGTGTGAAGCATGGGTGATGAATGTTGCAACGAGGAGAAGGATGGAGGCAGTGGAGATGTCATGTCTGAGGTCACTGTGTGGTGTGAATATAATACAGAGAATTCGGAGTTTGGAAATTAGGAGGAGGTGCGGGATTAGCAAAACTATTATCCAGAGAGCTGAGGAGAGGTTGTTGAGGTGGTTTGGACATGTAGAGAGAATGGAACGAGACAGAACGACTTTGAAAGTGTATAAATCTGTAGTGGAGGGAAGGCGGGGTAGGGGTCGGCCTAGGAAAGGTTGGAGGGAGGGGGTAAAGGAGGTTTTGTGTGCGAGGGGCTTGGACTTCCAGCAAGCATGTGTGAGTGTATTTGATAGGAGTGAATGGAGACAAATGGTTTTTAATACTTGATATGCTGTTGGAGTGTGAGCAAAGTAACATTTATGAAGGGATTCAGGGAAACCGGCAGGCCGGACTTGAGTCCTGGTAGATGGGAAGTACAGTGTCTGCACTCTGAAGGAGGGGTGTTAATGTTGCAGTTTTATAACTGTAGTGTAAAGCACCCCTCTGGCAAGACAGTGGAGTGAATGATGATGAAAGTTTTTCTTTTTCGGGCCACCCTGCCTTGGTGGGAATCGTGTTAATAAAATATATATATTATATATATATATATATATATTATATATTTATATGTGGGTTGGTAATTATTGTTATAAATTAATAAAAAATATGGAGGTAAGTGCACAACTGGTCTCTCCGTCATTAGCTGAATTTATATTCTGCCACCATTGGCTCTCCCATACTAGAAGCCTGATTGCAGTAGGAACACATTTTTTTTTTGTCTACAAAATTCACTTCACTCATGTTTCTTGAGTGAAGGGAACTGCTAAGCTTTTGAAATTAAATTGCATCAGGCACAGTAGAGGAAACTATAAGGAGAGAGAATGGTGTGCTGTGCCTCTGTATGTAATGTGTGCTGAATCTTATCTTATTGTGTTCTCTATTTTTTTATATATTAATTGTATTTATCATTGTCACAGAGATCTGTTATGTTAGTAAATTTTGCTAAGCAATATATGGACATATCTTTTGTTTCAGCTACTTCGTTAGCTATGTGATCCAGTTCCAGCTGCACAAAGCACTTTGCATAAAGGCAGGAGAGTATGACCCGCTGGATCCTGCTAAACCACTACACAAATGTGATGTCTACCAATCCAAGGAAGCTGGCAATGCTCTGAGGTCAGTACATCTGCATTGTCTACATTTGTGGGTATGGATCTGCATAGCTACTCATTCTTCCTCAGCTTCGAAACACTTAAGAACTGCAGCTGTGTTACTATGTAGTAATGTTATTACGGACTACAAGATCAACACAAGTTGTCAACTTAATTACATCATTTTGTCTTTTAAGCTTAAAAATCCATAGCACAAAACTCAAATCTTGTTTCTCATACTGCTAATGTGCAGCATATAGTGAGGAGTATATTGACAGCCGTTACATGTTAGAAGTGGTTTCCAGCTATACATCTAATTAAGTCTGAAGGAATGGTCCCGATCACATGTAGGCTTTTGTCCAGATGATGAGTGGGCGATGAATAGATGTCTAGGGCAATTGATGTAAAATGCTACAAGTACTGCAAAGAACTTGCAACCCCATTTATTATCAAATTTACAATTTATATGACAAACATGATATGTATGCAAGTAATGGAGAACGTCTCTCTGGGGCAAAGTTGGTAGCATTAATCAGCTCTTTCGAGGGGGCCATTGCTGAGATGTCTAGGACTTTAATCAGATAAAAGATAGATGTATGGGTGTGAATGAGAAACAAAAGGTTGCAGCACGAGAGATGAAAGCAACAAAAATTGCCACGATACCTCAGGGAAATATTCAAAAGACATTGTTCATCATATAGTTTCTAATAAAAACATAGGAACTGTTCAACAAACAGACAGTAGAGAGTAGCGAGTGACTAACTCCCTTAAGATCTATTATAAATAGCAGTAGCATAAGAAATACGATAGATGAGCCAAGATTAATTGGATGTGCAGGAAGCAAACATATTATTGCTAAAACAGAGTCTTGGTTCTACTTGAAAGTTAGAGAAATACCTTCTGAATGCTTCACACAAGGCTATAAATAATTCCACACTGATAGGGTCAATAGGAAAGGTGATGGAGTGACGATAATTTAAACTGCTGCATTAGACAAGATATAAAAGTGAAGCGATGTACACTGAATCTATTTTGCTACAGTTTCTAGAGGGATGTGAAAGCTGACTTTTGGTGTAAGTTACATGCCCCCAAACCTTGATGGGGAACATTGTAAACTTCTATGGAACAAAAATAATAAGGCATATACATAAGAAAATGTTGCATTAATGAGAGATTTTACATTTAGCCAAATTGACTGCAGCAATTTGAATGGAAATCTTAGAGTCTATCAAGTGTCTTAATAAAACAGTTTGTAAAAGAATCATCTAGAGGAAATAACCTGCTTGACTTGGTTCTTGCCAACAAGGAATCACTAATAAATAATCTTGAGGTTAATGATGAGCTTGGGAAAAGCGATCATAAATCACTCAGTTTCAATATATCAAGGCATTACCTTAATAACTGCAATCAAATCTAGGTCCCTGATTTTCGTTTAGTCAATTTTGTAGAGGTGAGAGATTATCAGGCTGGTGTCTACTGGTGTGATCTGACAAGTAATTATCCACTGGTCAGGTAGGTGGAGATGGTTGCCAATATGACATTTTCCAAAGCATAGTTAAAGTTACCCAGGCAAATCGTTGCTAATCGAGGAATGACCCCTTACTGACACTTCAAAAGTGTCACCACCCCTCCCTCTCCCCACCTTCTCCCTCTCTCTGTATAGCCCCAGCCCCACACACCCTCTGATACCTCTCCATATATGTCAGTTTTTATTTATTTGGGCTTCTTTATAGTGTCTGTCTGTCTATCTGTCTGCCTGACTGAATGACTTACTGACTTGACTGAATGACTTACTGACTTGACTGAATGACTTACTGACTTGACTGAATAACTTACTGACTTGACTGAATAACTTACTGAATTGACTGAATGACTTTCTGACTTGACTGAATGACTTACTGATTTGACTGAATGACTGACTTGACTGAATGACACACTGACTTGACTGAATGACTTACTGACTTGACTGACTTACTGAAAAAGAGTGTATGTTTAGCACATAACATTTCTGTAATGGTCACGGTCATTTTTTTTATGGTGTTGTGACAAGTGTGAGATAACTGATGACAGCCAGTGACATTTGATAAATTGCACTGCTGCAGGGAACCCTCCCTTGTGTCATGTTTATTATTATGAAATACACATGACATTTAAAGTGCCTCAGAGCGATTATTATTTATTAATTATTATTATTATTATTATTATTATTATTATTATTATTTTATTATTATTATTATTATTATTATTATTATTATTACCATCAACATACCTTGTTCACTGAGTATAATAATTTCTTAATTAAGCTGCCATGAGAGACACCCAGAATGTAAACACACACACGAACACACCAGCTAACCCCTTTACTGTGAACTTCTTTTGTACTTCATTTTCCCTTTCCAAGTGCTGCTGCACTTCTTGTACTATGGGGTACACAATCAAGTACAAATTTGTACAAATATGTATAGTCTTGGAGACTTTAAAAGCTAGTGTACTGAGTGGCTGTAAGAAGGAGATTGAGATGCTTGACGCAAACAAACTGCGCTGCAGTTACGTGACCCAAGTTCTCATGATGTCGTAACTCAGTAAACGAGTACGTCGGTAAGTGAGGAGAGGCTGTAACCCTAAATGAATAAACAATAGATTTAAACATCTCAATGGTCAAAAGAGAGGCATTTGCAGGCAAATTAAAAAATAAGAGGGACACTTAAGGAATCAATATAATAAATTAACCCTTTCAGGGTTTTGGCCGTACTAGTATGGCTTACGTGGCATGGTTTTTGTCGTACAAGTACGCCTAAATTCTAGCACCCTCAAATCAAGTGGAAACAGTCTGGTAGGCCTAGATGTGAGAGAATGGGTCTGTGAATGGGAGTAGTTAACCTTCTTCTTTGTAGGTACTTTTTGCATCCCTGGGAGTAGTTAACCTTCTTCTTTGTAGGTACATTCTTGCCTCCCCGGAAGTAGTTAACCTTCTTCTTTGGAGGTAGCTTTTTGCCTCCCTGGAAGTAGTTAACCTTCTTCTTTGTAGATACATTTTTGCCTCGTGGGTGACCGACATACCAATATACATATGGAATTAAGAACTCTCTAAAGATAAAAACTTTATTATGCCCTGTACACCTTTTGTATACCTCAAAAGATAAGCTAAGTGAAACAATGGGCTCATCCTCATTTATGAGAGCCAACTCTCTCTTTTTAATGTCATTCTCACTCTGTGCATAATGAGGAAAAAAAAACTCTGACCGTGTTTTTGGTTTAAAACAGCGACTTTGCAGTCTATTTTCGTATAGTATTTATGCTTTTATTCTCGTTTTCTTAGTCTCATTTGATAGAATCGATGATATATTACAGAAATAGAGATAATTTTGACTGGTTTCACGATGACAAGTACCTTGAAACTGAGTGCAAAGTAGTGAAAATGTTCGATTTTTGCCGAAGTTCAAGAGTAAACAAATCACGCTATGCGTCCAATACACATCAACTGGGTAGTCTAATATTCTTGCACAAGTGCACTGATATTATTTATACCATTTTTACAATGATGCAGTTGTATACATAACAGTAAATCTTCTATTTTTTGTGTATAAACAACAAATTGATGGAATAAATAACAACATAAACAAGTTTACTGACGACAATAAAATGGGCCGTCGGATTAATTCTGAGGACACTAGAACACTATAAGAAAATCTGGGAAGGTTGATACAATGGTCAGAGAAGTGGCAGATGCAGTTTAATATAGACAAATGTAAAGTTTTAATCCTAAGAAAAGAGAATAACAATGGACATTTAATCTTATTAATGCAGATCTCAGTCACAGATTACAAAGAAGATTCAGGAGTTCTTAGCAGTAATCTAGAGCCAATACAACAGTGCGTAAGTGTTCGTAATAATGCTAATAGAATTTTTGGCTTCATATCAAGAAATATAAATAATAGGAGTCCTCAGGTTATATTTCATCTTAATGTATCATTCGTAAGACCTCATTTAGACTGTGCTACACACTTCTGGTCATCGTATTATAGAATGGAAGTAAGTGCGCTGCAAAACGTACAGAGAAGGATGACAAAGTTGATCCCCTGTATCAGCAATCTTTCCTAAGAGGATATACTGGGGACACTGAATCTGTACTCTACGGAGGCATAGAATTAGGGAGGGACATGATTGAGGTATATAAATGAAAGACAAAAATAAATAAAGGGGGATGTAAACGTTTTAAAAATGTCTAACCATGACAGGACTGTGAATACGATGGTATACTATACCGACAAGTTGATAAGCAAGAGACATGTGCAACAGTTAAGTATCATTATTCCAAAAAGTTCCGCCTACATACATAGGCTTTTTCAATCGAATACAGAGGAAACAGAATCACTAGAGATATGTGAAAATGATATACGTAATCAATTCATCACCCTGGAAAACGTAGTTTGAGGTGGTCAGTCCCTGCTCCATAGTCTGAAACATTGTGAGGTTGAACCAACAGAATGGAGACTTATATACTGTCAAGGTGATTTCGAAAAAATATGTTCAACTAAAGAAGCATGTTGTGTAAGCAAAAACGTTTCGGGAAAAAGATACCTAACTGTTGCTCATGTGTCTTAATTATCAAGACAGAACTCGCAGCAATGGCTTCAGGTTGGAGAAAATCAGATCAGGAAAAGATATAGGAAAGCATCGATTTGGTAACAGAGTTGTTGATGTGTGGAACAAACTCTCGAGTAGCTTTAAAAATAGGTTAGACAGGTACATGAGTGGGTTTGAGGTGGACGTGCCTAGCATGGGCCAGTATACCTGCTTTAGTGCTCCTTTTTCATATTATGTTCTATTAATTATCTTAACAGGTAGTTAACAGGAGTCAAACAGACCAAATGACCCTCATGTAATTGAATGGTTTTCAACCCCCGTAATCAAAGTCAATTGGCACAAAGTATATACAGTGAGATGCGCTTCTCTCACTGTATAGGGGTCTGGTGGCCTGGTGGCTAAAGCTCTCTCTTCACATAGCAAGGGCCTGGGTTTGATTCCCAGCCATGGTAGAAACATTGGGCGTGTTTCTTTACACCTTTTGTCTATGTTCACCCATCAGTAAAATGGGTACCTGGATGTTAGTCAACTGGTGTGGGTCGCATCCTGGGACACTGACCTAATTTTCCTGAAATGCTCAGCATAACAAGGGGCTTTCTATATAGTAGTATGTCATTGATGTCAGCTAGGCCTGTATACCTTGTACATGTCTTCTTTCTTTCTTTCAACACGTCGGCCATTTCCCACTGAGACAGGATGGCCCACCGAGGCGGGGTGGCCGACCGAGGCAGGGTGGCCCAAAAGGAAAAACGAAAGTTTCTCCTTTTACATTTAGTAATATATACAGGAGAAGGGGTTACTAGCCCCTTGCTCCCATCATTTTAGTCGCCTCTTACGACACGCATGGCTTACGGAGGAAGAATTCTGTTCCACTTCCCCATGGAGATAAGAGGAAATAAGAACAAGAACTAGTAAGAAAATAGAAGAAAACCCAGAGGGGTGTGTATATAGTATATGCTTGTACATGAATGTGTAGTGTGACCTAAGTGTAAGTAGAAGTAGCAAGATGTACCTGAAATCTTGCATGTTTATGAGACAGAAAAAAAGACACCAGCAATCCTACCATCATGTAAAACAATAACAGGCTTTCGTTTTACACTCACTTGGCAGGATGGTAGTACCTCCCTGGGCGGCTGCTGTTTACCAACTACAGTGGACCCCCGAGTATCATAAGGCTCATATTTCGTAAAAATCGTGTTTCGTAAGTTTTTCGATTTCGTGTATCGTAAAATCCCTCGTGTTTCGTAACGTATTAGACCTGTCCGCCTGCTCCGCGCCTGCGTAGGACGCAGGACGCTCGCCAGTGAAGCGTTGTTTACCATTGAGAGAACATTACCCAGCACGCTCTTTCAAACATTCACAATACATTTGGTGTCTTTTTTGGTGGTTTAGTAATTGTCACTGTGAAATAAGTCACCATGGGTCCAAAGAAGCTTCCTAGTGGCACCCCTGTGGTAAAGAAAGTGAGGAACACCATCGAACTGAAGAAAGAGATTATAGAAAAATATGAGAGTGGCGTACGTCTGAGTGAGCTTGCCAGGATGTACAAGAAAACCCCATCTACTATCAGCTCTATCCTGGCAAAGAGAAATGAGATCAAGGAAGCTAATGTTGCCAAAGGGGTTGATATGTTAACGAAAAATAGATCGAAAACAGTGGATGAGGTTGAGAAGTTATTGGGGGTGTGGATCATTGAAAAACAGATAGCGGATGATAGTATTTCCACGGCGATAATTTGTGAAAAGGCAAGGAAGTTGCACGCAGATCTTGTCAAGACAATGCCTGGAACCAGTGGTGAGGCGAGTGATTTTAAAGCCAGCAAAGGCTGGTTTGAGAGGTTTAAGAAACATAGTGTCATACACAGTGTTGTGACGCATGGTGAGGCAGCCAGCTCAGACAAACGTGCAGCTGAAAAGTTTATGAGTGAATTCCAGGGGTTCGTAGAGGCTGAACAATTCCTCCCCCAACAAGTGTTTAATTGTGATGAAACAGGCCTGTTTTGGAAGAAAATGCCAAACAGGACCTTCATTACTCAGGAGTAAAAGGCACAGCTAGGACACAAGCCTATGAAAGACAGGCTAACTCTTATGATGTGTGCCAATGCCAGTATAATAATAATAATAATAATAATAATAGTTAATTTAGACATGGTACAATGATACATAGGTAGACATGATACATAGGTATAAATGAGATGTACATGCCAAAAGCCCCTAATATGCTGTGCATTGCGGGCATTCTTAGGACTATTTAATTGTAGACTACATGGTAAAAAATTATAGTTGATAATTTATAAAATAAGTATAATTGTGTATCTAAGTTATAAAATTTGAATATAAGTTGAACATAATAATTTATTAATTGTAGCAATGCAACTAATTGAGTGAGATAACAATTTAAAACAATTAATTGCATTGCAGTTACAGTTTACATGGTCATTTTAATGTAAATATTATAGAAACAGTTAGCTTAGTATGTATTATTCATAACAGGTTTTTACACTTAAGAATCTCTGAGACCTGTGCCTCTCTGTTAGACCATATCTGGACTAACACCATATCCCCATTAAAATCAGGCATAATTACAGACAATACCACAGACCACTACCCAACCTTTCTCATAACCAACCTCGGAAAAATACCACTAGAGACTACTAATGTTACCTTTAGACTACATAATGAGACAGTTATAAATAACTTCATAACAGCTATGACAAACACTGACTGGCAAACATAAATAGACAACTTCACAGATACTGACTTATGTATTAATAATTTTCTTAAAAAGACCC
>WNWK01038093.1:0-18124 GCA_009830355.1 Cherax destructor | reverse complement strand
ATTTACTGACTTTTTTCAATAAAACATTTGAGGCAGTAGACAGTGATAAAGAATATGATATAGTTTTTTGGGATTTCAGAAAGGGCCCTTTGATAAGTACCTCACAAGAGACTCTTAAAAAGGTGGCAGCTCTGGTATAGGGGGTAAATTCTAGCATGGATAGAGGCATGGCTTACCAATAGAAAGCAGAAGTTTCCCATTAATGGGGTCAAATCTGAAGGGGGATTTGTCACTAGTGGCGTTCCACAAGGATCAGTTTTGGGCCCATTGTTGTTCATAATTTACATTAATGACCTTGATGAAGGAATTGCAAGGACATGATAAATTTGGTGATACAAAAATAGGCCGTATAATTCATTCTGAGGAGGATAACAGTGAACCCAGGAGGATTTGGATAAATTAATGTCTTGGTCTGAAAAGTGGCAGATGAATTTCAAGGGGACAAAAAAGGTGCTTGTCGTTGGTAATAAAATATCCCTCGAATTTATAAACTAGGTGAAGTTAGCTTGATCATACAAAAGGGAAAAGACTTGGGAGTCATGGTAAGCAGAAATCTAAAGCCAAGACAACAGTGCCTAAGTGTGCGCAATAAGGCTAACAGATTACTAGGATTTATTTAAAGAAGTATAAGCAACAGAAGCCCAAAGTTATTTTACAGCTCTATCATCACTAGTGAGCCTCTTTTGGGATTATGCAGCTCAGTTTTGGTCTTTACTGGATGGATATAGATTCATTGAGAACATAAAAAGAAGAATGACTAAAATGATTTCAGTATAAGAAACCCCCTTGAAGATAGATTAGAGCATTGAATCTCCATCTCTGAAAACAGAATGAGGGAGATATCATCGAGGTGTACAAGTGGATGATGGGCATAAACAAAGGAGATATTAATAAAATACTGAGGATATCGAACCAAGTAAGAACGAGAAATAACGGATTTAAATTGGATAAATTTAGATTTAGAAAGGACATAGGCAAGTACTGGTTTTCGAACAGAGTTGTAGATGCGTGGAACAATCTTCCGAGTAGGGTGATAGAGGCTAGGACCTTGGGTGGCTTTAAAAGAGATTGGACAAATATATGAGGGGGAAGGGCTGGGTTTGATTGGTGTCGTGGGTGCAGGAGTGAATTCTTAGGTAGTGGTGGTTTTGATATGGACCTGCCTTGTATGGGCCAGTAGGCCTTCTGCAGTGTTCCTCCATTCTTATGTTCTTAATGTTTTCTAACGAATTTATGTCCATTCTGTAATATGGAGACCAGAACTGAGCTGCGTAATCTAGGTGAGGCCTTACTAATGATGTATAAAGCTGTAATATAACCTCTGGACTTCTGTTGCTAACACTTCTTGATATAAATCCCAGTAATCTATTTGCCTTATTACGTACGCTTAGGCATTGCTGTCTTGGTTTAAGGTTGCTGTTACCATCACCCCCAAGTCCTTCTGCAATCTGTATGGCTAAGTTCTACGTTATTTAACTTATAAGTGCTTGGGTTATGGACACTCCCGAGCTTCAGAACCTTGCATTTATCTACATTGAACTGCATCTGCCACTTTTCTGACCACGAATTAAGTTTGTCTAAATCTTCCTGAAGTTCTATGACATCTATGTTTGAATCAATTATCCTACCTATCTTCGTGTCGTCGGCGAATTTGCTCATATCACTAGTAATTCCCTCATCAAGGTCATTGATATATATTATAAATAACAATGGGCCTAAGACTGATCCCTGTGGAACACCACTTGTTACAAGTCCCCATTCGGATTTAACCCCATTTATGCACACTCTCTGCTTCCTATTGGTGAGCCATGACTCGATCCATGACAGCATTTTTTCCCCCAATGCCATGAGCTGCCACTTTCTTTAACAGTCTCTGGTGCGGTACTCTATCAAAAGCCTTACTAAAGTCTAAATAAACAATATCGAATTCTTTATCGTGATCAACAGCCTCAAAAGCTTTACAGAAGAAGGTTAATAAATTAGATAGGCAGGAACGGCCCCTCGTGAATCCATGCTGGGTATCATTAATCAAATTATGGTTATCTAGATAGCTTCTAATAATATCAGCTATAATTGACTCTAGTAATTTGCCTACAATTGAGGTCAGGCTTATTGGGCGGTAGTTTGACGGTAGTGACTTGTCCCCTGCTTTAAAAATAGGAATTACATTAGCCATCTTCCACATATCAGACACTACACCTGTTTGAAGAGATAAATTAAAAATGTTAGATATTGGTTCACAGAGTTCCATTTTGCATTCCTTAAGAACCCTTGCAAAAAGCTCATCAGAGACCCTCCCCAGTGTTAGGCAGCACTTAGTAACATGGAAATAAATGGTATAAAATACCGACACAATGGAAAAATAAACACATAAGCAGTATAATGTGATCCTTAGTAACTTAGTAACTTAGTGACTTGATAAAGCCCACTGCGTGGGCGAAACGTTGTCAATAAAGGATCACATTATACTGCTTATGTGTTTATTTTTCCACTTAGTAACATATGCTGAGACCCCAGTGTTAGGCAGCACTTAGAAACATATGCTGAGACCCTCCCCAGTGTTAGACAGCACTTAGTAACATATGCTGAGACCCTCCCCAGTGTTAGGCAGCACTTAGTAACATATGCTGAGACCCTCCCCAGTGTTAGGCAGCACTTAGTAACATATGCTGAGACCCTCCCCAGTGTTAGGCAGCACTTAGTAACATATGCTGAGACCCTCCCCAGTGTTAGGCAGCACTTAGTAACATATGCTGAGACCCTCCCCAGTGTTAGTCAGCACTTAGTAACATATGCTGAGACCCTCCCCAGTGTTAGGCAGCACTTAGTAACATATGCTGAGAGCGTCCCCAGTTTTAGGCAGCACTTAGTAACATATGCTGAAACAGTCCCCAGTGTTAGACAGCACTTACTAACATATTCTGAGACCCTCTCCAGTGTTAGGCAGCACTTAGTAACATATGCTGAGACCCTCCCCAGTGTTAGGCAGCACTTAGTAACATATGCTGAGACCCTCCCCAGTGTTACGCAGCACTTAGTAACATATGCTGAGACCCTCCCCAGGGTTAGGAAGCACTTAGTAACATATGCTGAGACCCTCCCCAGGGTTAGGAAGCACTTAGTAACGTATGCTGAGACCCTCCCCAGTGTTAGGCAGCACTTAGTAACGTATGCTGAGACCCTCCCCAGTGTTAGGCAGCACTTAGAAACATATGCTGAGACCCTCCCCAGGGTTAGGCAGCACTTAGTAACATATGCTGAGACCCTCCCCAGTGTTAGGCAGCACTTAGTAACATATGCTGAGACCCCAGTGTTAGGCAGCACTTAGAAACATATGCTGAGACTCCCCAGTGTAAGGCAGCACTTAGTAACATATGCTGAGACCCTCCCCAGTGTTAGGCAGCACTTAGTAACATATGCTGAGACCCCAGTGTTAGGCAGCACTTAGAAACATGCTGAGACCCTCCCCAGTGTTAGGCAGCACTTAGTAACATATGCTGAGACCCTCCCCAGTGTAAGGCAGCACTTAGTAACATATGCTGAGACCCTCCCTAGTGTTAGGCAGCACTTAGTAACATATGCTGAGACCCCAGTTTTAGGCAGCACTTAGTAACATATGCTGAGACAGTCCCCAGTGTTAGACAGCACTTACTAACATATGCTGAGACCCTCTCCAGTGTTAGGCAGCACTTAGTAACATATGCTGAGACCCTCCCCAGTGTTAGGCAGCACTTAGTAACATATGCTGAGACCCTCCCTAGGGTTAGGAAGCACTTAGTAACGTATGCTGAGACCCTCCCCAGTGTTAGGCAGCACTTAGTAACGTATGCTGAGACCCTCCCCAGTGTTAGGCAGCACTTAGAAACATATGCTGAGACCCTCCCCAGGGTTAGGCAGCACTTAGTAACATATGCTGAGACCCTCCCCAGTGTAAGGCAGCACTTAGTAACATATGCTGAGACCCTCCCCAGTGTTAGGCAGCACTTAGTAACATATGCTGAGACCCCAGTGTTAGGCAGCACTTAGAAACATATGCTGAGACCCTCCCCAGTGTTAGGCAGCACTTAGTAACATATGCTGAGAGCCTCCCCAGTGTTAGGCAGCACTTAGTAACATATGCTGAGACCCTCCCAGTGTTAGGCAGCACTTAGTAACATATGCTGAGAGCCTCCCCAGTGTTAGGCAGCACTTAGTAACATATGCTGAGACCCTCCCCAGTGTTAGTCAGCACTTAGTAACATATGCTGAGACCCTCCCCAGTGTTAGGCAGCACTTAGTAACATATGCTGAGAGCCTCCCCAGTTTTAGGCAGCACTTAGTAACATATGCTGAGACAGTCCCCAGTGTTAGACAGCACTTACTAACATATGCTGAGACCCTCTCCAGTGTTAGGCAGCACTTAGTAACATATGCTGAGACCCTCTCCAGTGTTAGGCAGCACTTAGTAACATATGCTGAGACCCTTCCCAGTGTTAGGCAGCACTTAGTAACATATGCTGAGACCCTCCCCAGTTTTTCTGGAATATTATATGTCCAGGACATGGCTTGTCCTAGACAAATGAGTGCATTCGTCCTTTTTAGTTTGTTTAAAGAAGGTTAAACATAAGCTGCATTCTCTATGGGTATTATACACTTTTGTAATATAATCCCTTATGTCACATGACCTGTTCTCAGGGATTATAAGCATAGGGACGGCTATTAAACCTTCTGGTTTTCCTATGTCACTGTATCCACAAACTTGGAAGCCTAGCCTACCCGACCCCATATGGGGTGGGGTGTTGGGGCATGTGGGTGTGTTGCATTCTGCTGTGGCTCTCCCATTCTGAGAGAGAAGCTGGCGGAGTCACTCACACTACTATCCTGTCAAAAAACTTCCCCTCATTTCTCCTGTTGCTTCCCTTGCATTGCATTGTGAAAGTACTTGAGCTAAATATTTCCACCACCGTGGCTTGTCTTGCATTGTTAAGATCGTCTGTTTGCGATGGGGAAGCGGAAAAGAATCTTTCCTCTGTATGCCATGCATGTCGCAAGCGACTAAAATGCCTGGAGCAAGGAGCTAGTAACCCCCTCTCCTCTATAAATTACTAAAAAAGATAAGAAGTAAAACTTTATAAAACTGCGATGTATGAATGTGTGTGAATGTAGTGCAGATAAGAGATTATTGTCAATGTTATGAAAAGAAGTTGGATGTCGTAGCCCTAAGTAAAACTAAACTGAAGGGAGCATTGGAGTTTCAGTGGGGAGAAATAAATGGGATTATGTCAGGATTATGTGAGAGAGATAGAGCTAAGGAAGGAGTAGGAATAATGATAAAGGGTCTGATATGGAAGGAGAAGATGAATATAAATGTATAAATTCAAGGATTATATGGATTAAAATAAAGGTTTGATACAAAAAGTGAGTTATAACAAGTGTGTATGCACCTGGAGAAGAGAGGAAAGAGAGATAGATTTTGTGAGATGTTAAGACAAGTGAGAGAGTAATTGTGGTGAGAGACCTAAATGGTAAAGTTTAGAGAGGGTGTGGTAGGTAAGTTTGGGGTGCCAGGTGTAACTGATAATGGGGAGCATTTGACTGAACTTTATGTAGAAAGGTATTGGTTATATTTAATATATATTTTAAGAAAAAAAAGGATAAATAAGTATACAATATATGACATAGGTATTAATGAAAGTAGTTTGTTGGACTATGTATTGGTGGATAAAATATTCATTGATTGATGGATGTACATATTTATAGAGGGGCCACAAATATATCAGACAACTTTTTAGTAGTAGCTACAGTGGGAGTAGAAGGTAGATGGGACACAAGGTGAATGGAGTCAACAAGTAAGAGAGAGGTGAAGGTTTATAAACCGAGGTAGGAGGCAGTTAGGGTAAGATATAAACAACTATTGGAAGAAAGATGGGCTAGTGAGAGTTTAGGCAATGAGCTTAAAGATGTATGGGGTAGATTTAAAAATTGTAGAGTTAGAGTGTTCAGCAGAAGTTTGTGGTTACAGGAAAGTGGGTGCGGGAGGGAAGCAGAGCGATTGATGGAATGATGATGTAAAGACAGAGAGTAGAATTAGAGAAAAAGTTAACATTTGGAAGTTTTTCACAAATTAGAAGTAATACAAGAAAGAAAAAAGAGAGATTAAGAGAGTGGTGAGGGAATGTAAAAGGAGAGCTAATGCGAGAGTGGGTGAGATGCTCTCAACAAATTTTGTTTTGAGAATGACAAAAAGTTTCGGAGAGAGATTAATGAGTTGAGAAGGCATAGGGAACGAATGGATTTGACAGTTAAAAATAAGAGTATACCAGGCTGTTATTGCTGGCAGCACGTAAATCAATATACGAACTACAGACCGGCTGATCAGCTACTGACTTTAGGTGCCTGTCCAGCGCTTTCTTGAAGACAGTCAGGGGTCCATTGGTAATCCCCTTATGTATGCTGGGAACAATCTTATGTATGCAGTTGAACAATCTTGGGCCCCTGGCACTTGTTGTGTTGTCTCTTAGCAAAATCGTGGCGCCTCTGCATTTTATTAGGCGAATGTTGCATCTGCTGCCGAAACTTTTGCTTTCATAAGGAGGGATTTTCGTGTGAAAGTTTGGTACTAATCACTTTAGGATTTTCCAAGTGCGTATTATCATGTATGTTTCTCGCCTGCATTCCAGGGAATACAAATCAAGGGACTTCAACTGTTCCCAGTAATTTCGATGCTTTATCGTATTTATGTGTGCCATGAAAGTTCTCTGTACACTCTACAGGTCAGCAATTTTGCCTGTCTTGAAGTGGGAACTTAGTGTACAGCAGTATGTAAGTCAAGAGAGAACAAGCAATTTGAAGAGAATCATCATGGGTTTGGGGTCCCTGGTTTAGAAGGTTCTCATTATCCATCCTATCATTTTTCTAGCAGATGCGGTTGACACATTGTTGTGTTCTTTGAAGCTGAGATCCTCCGACATTATCACTCCTAGGTCCTTCACATTACTTTTTTGCTCTATTGTGTATTTAGAATTTGTTGTATACCCTGATACAGTTATAATTTCTTAAAGTTTTTCATATCTGAGTAATTGAAATTTCTCTTCATTGAACTTCATATTTTCAGTTGCCCATTTGAAGATTTGATTGATGTCCGCTTGGAGTCTTGCAGTGTCTTCAATGGAGGACACTGCCATGGCAATTCAGGTGAAATCTGCAAAGGAAGACACAGAGCTATGGCTTACATCTCTATGTCAGATATAAGGCTGAGGAACAGGATGTGAGCGAGTACTGTGTCTTGTGGAACTGAGCTTTTCACTGTAGCTGCCTCAGACTGTACTCTATTTACTACTACTTTTTGTGTTCTATTAGGAAGTTATAGATCCACCTTCCAACTTTACCTCTTATTCCTTTATCACCCATTGTGTGTGCTATTACACCATGGTCACACTTGTCGAAGGCTTTCGCAAAGTCTGTATATTACATCTGCATTTTGTTTATCCTCTATAACATCCAGGACCTTGTCATAGTGATCCAATAGCTGTGACAGGAAGGAGTGACCTGCTCCAAACCCGTGTTGCCCTGGGTTACGTAACTGATAGGTATCTAGGTGGTTGGCTATCATACTTCTTTAAACACTTTAAAAGATATTATGATATTGGATGTTAGTGCTATCGGTCTGTAGTTCTTTGCAATTGCTTTACTGCCACCTTTGTAGAGTGGGACTATGTCTGTTACTTTGGTGAGTGTGGGATGACCCCTGTGTCCATGCTCTCTTTCATAGAATGCTGAAGGCACGTGACAGGGGCATCTTGCTGTTCTTGATGAACACGGAGTTCCATGAGTCTGGGCCTGGGGCAGAGTGCATAGGCATGTCATTTATAGCCTTTTCGAAGTCTTGTGGTGTTAGGATAACATCAGAGATTTTTGAGATGACCAGATTTTGGTTCTCGGTCATAAAGAATTCATTTAGATTGTCGACCCTTAGTCTGGTTAACGGCTCGCTGAACACTGAATCGTATTGGGACTTTAGTATCTCACTCGTTTCTTTGCTGTGATCTGTGTATGTCCCATCTTGCCTAAGCAGAGGCCCAATACTGGATGTTTTTCCCTTATACTTGGCATAAGAGAAGAAGTATTTTGGGTTTCTTTCAATTTCCTTTATGGCTTTTAGTTCTTCATGAGATTCTTGTCTCGTGTAAGATTCCTTAAGCTTAAGTTCGATATTTGGTACTTCTCTGAACAGTGCCTCCCTTCGTATTTCAGATATATTGGCCCCTCTCAGCAACTCTGTGACTCTTCACCTTCGTCTGTATAGGGAGCGTCTCTCTCTTTCTAGTTTGCATCTTCTCTTTTTCTTAATGGAATGTGCCTTGAGCAGATCTCAAGAACCACAGAGTTTATATTTTCTAGGCAAAGTTTTGGATCTGTATTGTTTAGAATATCTTCCCAGCTTGTTTCATTTTGGACATGGTTGACTTGTTTCCATTGTATGTGTTTCTTATTGAAGTTGAATTTTGTGAAGACTCTCTAATGATTGATAACATATTTCTGCCTCCTGGGGTGATCTCTGCTAAAATATTATGTTGTTACCTCCCCCATTTTAGGTGTCAGTTGAAATCAGTACAGATGTTAGGGCAGGAGCTGAAAATTTCCAGACAGTAATTTTCAGCTGTTCCTGAATTCTGGGAGTTGCATCTGGAAGTATTTTTTTTATTTTACTGAAAATTCATTTTGAAGTGTTTAGTATAGCTATTATGTTATATTTATAATCAAATGAAGCGCTCCTTATACAGCGCAGTAGTAGTTATGACAAATGGCGACTCTGTGATGTACAGGCCAACCCCTTGTTGCCTGCTTAGTCTGTCGCATCTAAATAGGTTATAACTTGGGATCTATATTTCGTTGTCAAAATGATCCTTTATGTGGGTCTCCGTGAAAGCTGCAAACATTGCATTTGACTCCGTGAGCAGTCCCTTGATGTAAGAATTTTGTCTGTTGACGGCTTTAGACCCTGTATGTTTGCAAAGACAAATGTCGTAATATTAAGAATTTAGGTTTTTTTATTTGCTGTCTCTAATATCTGTTGTTATGGAGTGAAGGCCAATGACTGTGGCTCTGCTCCAGAAGTGTTTTCAGTTGGTGTCATTTCTTGCTAGTCATTTTACCTTCCTGGCACTAAAGAAACCTCTGGAGAAGTTATGGCTTCCCTGTTTTAGATGGAGAGTTAGACGTATCGGAAGATGGAGGAAATATTTTGAGGAACTGTTAAATGTTGTTGAAGAAAGGGAAGCTGTGATTTCGTGTACTGGACAGGGAGGTATAACATCTTGTAGGAAAGAGGAAGAGCGAGTAGTGAGTGTGGGGGAAGTGCACGAGGCAGTGGGTAGAATGAAAGGAGGTAAAGCAGCTGAGATTGATGGGATAAAGACAGAAATGCTAAAATGAAGTTGGGATATATTTTTGAAGCTGTTAGTGATTTCATTTAATAAATGTATGGAAGAGGGTAAGATACCTAGGGATTGGCAGAGAGCATACATAGTTCCTTTGTATAAAGGCAAAGGGGGCAAAAGAGAGTGTAAAAATTATAGGGGAATAACTCTGTTGAGTATACCTGGTAAAGTGTATTGTAGAGTTATTATTGAAAGAATTAAAAGTAAGACGGAGAGCAGGATAGCAAATGAACAAGGAGGCTTTAGGAAGGGTAGGGGGTGTGTAGACCAAGTGTTTACAGTGAAACATATAGCTGAACAGTATTTAGATAAAGGTAAAAAGGTTTTTGTGGCATTTATTAATTTGGAAAGGCGTATGATAGGGTGGCAATATGGCAAATGTTGCAAATGTATAGAATAAGATGTAGGTTATTGAAAGCAGTGAAGAGTTTTTACGAGGATAGTGAGGCTCAGGTTAGAGTATGTAGGCGAGAGGGAGATTATTTCCCAGTAAAAGTGGGCCTTAGACAAGGATGTGTGATGTCACCATGGATGTTCTATATATTTATAGATGGGGTTGTAAGAGAAGTGAATGCTCGGGTGTTGGAAAAAGGCTTGGAATTAATGGATAAAGAATCTAACACAAAGTGGAAGTTGTCACAGCTGCTCTTTGCTGATGACACTGCTTTTGGGTGATGCTGAAGAAAAGTTGCAGAGTTTGGTGGATGAGTATGGTAGGGTGTGTAACAGAAGGAAATTGAAAGTGATGAGGATAACAACAAAAATTAGGTAATGAAAGATTGGATATCAGAATGGAGGGAGAAAATATATTCAGGTATTTGGGCGTGGACATGTCAGCAGATGGGTCTGTGAAAGACGAGGTGAATCATAAAACTGATGAGGGGAAAAAAGGTGAGTGGTGAACTGAGGAGACAGTGGAGACAAAGAACGTTATCCATGGAAGGAAAAAGGGGACTGCATGAGAGTGTAGTTATACTAACGCTCTTATGCGGGTTGAGAAGCATGGGTGGTAAATATTGCAACTAGTAGAAGGCTGGAGGCAATGGAGATGTGTCTGAGGGCAATTTGTGGTGTGAATATAATTCACAGAATCTATATTGTGAAAATAGTAGGTACAGGGTTACTAAAACTATTATCCAGAGGGCTGAGGAGAGGTTGTTGACTTGGAGAGCATATAAATCTGTAGTGGAAGGAAGGCAGGGTTGGGGTCGGCCTTGGAAAGGTTGGAGGGAGGGGGTAAAGGAGGTTTTGCGTGTGAGGGGCTTGGACTTCCAGCATGCATGTGTGAGCGTGTTAGATAGGAGCGCGTGGAGACAAATGGTTTTTAGGACTTTACGTGCTGTTGGAGTGTGAGCAAGGTAGCATTTATGAAGGGATTCAGGGAAACCGGCAGGCCGGACTTGATTCCTGGAGATGGGAAGTACAGTGCCGGCACTCTGAAGGAGGGGTGTTAATGTTGCAGTTGTATAACTGTAATATAGGCTCACCTCTGGCAACACAGTGATGGAGTGAATGATGATAAAAGTGTTTCTTCTTTTTCGGGTCACCCTGCCTTGGTGGGAAACGGCCGATGTATTAATAAAACAAATAATATATTCATTTATATACCCTTGGAAGGACTAACATACACGAACAAGCATAGTTTGAGGCACATAAGCAGTATAATGTGATAATTTATTGACAACGTTTCGCCCACGCAGTGGGCTTTATCGAGTCACAAACAGATCTACCTGGATACAAGATACATGAGTATTTATAGGATTTAGTCAGGTGGAGAATGGTGAGTCAGACAGTGCTCCCCACCAACTCTCAAGAATTCTCGCTAAACACCTCTCTAAACTTTTGGGCACCATCAGTCCAGCACATCTCAAACACTCTGGTGACCTTCTCAATCGCATTTGCAACATCAACATCAGGAACAAGAAACTCTCCAGCCTTGATGTAACATCCCTATTCACCAAAGTACCTACTACACAAGCTATCGATCTCTTGCGCAGAAAATTGACGACTCGCTTGATCTCCCTCTTCCAGCCAGCGATTTCATCGACCTTGTTGAACTATGTGTGGGCTTTACATGTTTCTCTTTCGAAAATCAACTATTTCAGCAAACTTTTGGACTACCCATGGGATCGCCACTTAGTGCCGTCCTTGCGAACCTATATATGGAACATTTGGAAGCCGAGCGATTTTCCACTATTATTCCCTCTTCTGTCACCTGGCTCCGTTATGTTGACGACATTCTCATCATAACTCCCAGACGCTTCAACGTTCAAGCTCTCCAACACAAGCTCAACCAGGTCGAGCCATCAATCCAGTTTACACTAGAAGAAGAAGTCGACAACACTCTTCTTTTCCTTGATGTTCTTCTCTGCAAATCTGACCATGAACTTCGTTTTAAAGTCTATCGCAAACCTACCAATCAACACGATCTTCTCCACTTCTACTCTCACCACGACACCAGAACTAAACGTGGTGTAATTATAGGCTTTTTCCTACGCGCACTCAGAATCTGCAGCAGTGAGTTCCTTGAAGAAGAATGCTCCCTCATTGAACAAGTTTTTTTTAAACTTCACTATTTTCGTCACTTCATTAGAGACTGCAGACGACGGGCATTAAACATCTTCAACACACCCAGAGAAGACACTGCTGAGAAGAGATACATAGTCCTCCCCACCAACTCCATTGCCAAACACGTTTCCAACATTTTTTTCAATACCTCATTCCGAGTATCCACCTCCACATCCACCACCATCAAGGACATTACCAGTAACAGACAGGACAAGCTTCAATCCACTGCAGGGGTATACACAATCCCTTGTAATGGCTGCAACAAATTATACGTCGGCGAAACATCCAAAGACCTCCAAACACGTATTTCAGAACACCAGTACGCAGGCAGATCTGACGACCCAAGGAATGCCTGTGTTCAACACCGAAATTCACACCATTTAATCAACTACAGAAACGCAAGACTCATCGCCAGAGAAGACAACACTCAATACCGAAGAATCGTAGAATCATCACTTATCTGCATATCCAACAACTTCAACCAGAACAACGGCTTCTACAACATAGCTGAACCTATTGCCAAGAAACTTCTCCATCGCTGTCCCACATAAGAACTTAAGAATGGAACACTGCAAAAGGTTTACACAGATACTTGTTCAATTTCTTTTTAAAGCTTCCCAAGGTTTAAGATTCCATCACACTACTCTGAAGATTGTCACATGCAGCATTCTCCACCTGACTCAGCATTCTCCACCTGACTCAGCATTCTCCACCTGACTAAATCCTATAAATACTCATGTATATTGTATCCAGGTAGATCTGTTTATGACTAGATAAAGCCCACTGCGTGGGCGAAACGTTGTCAATAAAGGATCACATTATACTGCTTATGTGTTTATTTTTCCATTGTGTCGGTATTTTATACCATTTATTTCCATAGTTTGAGGCGGTGTTAATGATTACACCAGCAGGAAAATTACTCACCATGACAAATGCAATGAAGTGTTAATATCACAATGATCTTCAGTGGAGAAGCAGCAGCCATAGTGACGGTCGTGTTCCCTCACTGTGACGGTCGTGTTCCCTCACTGTGACGGTCGTGTTCCCTCACTGTGACGGTCGTGTTCCCTCACTGTGACGGTCGTGTTCCCTCACTGTGACGGTCGTGTTCCCTCACTGTGACGGTCGTGTTCCCTCACTGTGACGGTCGTGTTCCCTCACTGTGACGGTCGTGTTCCCTCACTGTGACGGTCGTGTTCCCTCACTGTGACGGTCGTGTTCCCTCACTGTGACGGTCGTGTTCCTCACTGTGACGGTCGTGTTCCCTCACTGTGACGGTCGTGTTCCCTCACTGTGACGGTCGTGTTCCCTCACTGTGACGGTCGTGTTCCTCACTGTGACGGTCGTGTTCCCTCACTGTGACGGTCGTGTTCCTCACTGTGACGGTCGTGTTCCTCACTGTGACGGTCGTGTTCCTCACTGTGACGGTCGTGTTCCCTCACTGTGACGGTCGTGTTCCCTCACTCAGCTGAACATCTGTTATGTATCGTCTTACTGTGACTGTCTAATTAAGCATGTCCTCAGTAATGGTCGGATAAATAGTTATTGTAGTTATCAGTTATGAGCCTGAAGAAGGAATATTATGTTCGTCTTGTGTCTGGTTATATTATTGTTACGTCTTGTGTTCTGGTTATATTATTGTTGACGTCTGTGTCTCTGGTTATATTATTGTTACGTCTTGTGTTCTGGTTATATTATTGTACTTACTGTAATTACTTCTGTTATATTATTGTTACGTCTTGTGTTCTGGTATATATTGTTACGTCTTGTGTTCTGGTTATATTATTGTTACGTCTTGTGTTTCTGGTTATATTATTGTTACGTCTTGTGTTTCTGGTTATATTATTGTTGCGTCTTGTGTTTCTGGTTATATTATTGTTACGTCTTGTGTTTCTGGTTATATTATTGTTACGTCTTGTGTTTCTGGTTATATTATTGTTGCGTCTTGTGTTTCTGGTTATATTATTGTTACGTCTTGTGTTTCTGGTTATATTATTGTTCGTCTTGTGTTCTGGTTATATTATTGTTCGTCTTGTGTTTCTGGTTATATTATTGTTGCGTCTTGTGTTTCTGGTTATATTATTGTTACGTCTTGTGTTTCTGGTTATATTATTGTTGCGTCTTGTGTTTCTGGTTATATTATTGTTACGTCTTGTGTTTCTGGTTATATTATTGTTACGTCTTGTGTTTCTGGTTATATTATTGTTCGTCTTGTGTCTCTGGTTATATTATTGTTGCGTCTTGTGTTCTGGTTATATTATTGTTACGTCTTGTGTTTCTGGTTATATTATTGTTACGTCTTGTGTCTCTGGTTATATTATTGTTATCTTGTTCTTATATTATGTTGTCTTGTCTGGTTATATTATTGTTACGTCTTGTGTTTCTGGTTATATTATTGTTACGTCTTGTGTTTCTGGTTATATTTCCTGAAGATGTTTTTTAAAGCTTCTTCTCCAAGGACGTCTGTGAAATAACTTTTCTAAATATTGCAATTAAACCACGAAACAAGTTGCTCTGAATCATTTACCAAACTGCGGCAGGCCAGGGTTCGACACACACTATCCGCCTCAAGAGACCACACAATGTACATGTCACCTTATCCACTCAGCCATCGATCCAGGTATTCAAACCGGAGGAGGCTGAAATTAATCCTTGAGCATACCACTGCCACGAGTGTTCTCGCAACATGAAACAAGCCTAATTCGCTAGGCTCTTGTTGTTTGTAGGATCGATGGCTGAGTGGATAAGGTGACATGTACATTGTGTGGTCTGTTGAGGCGGGACAGTGTGACGTGGGGTCGAACCCTGGCCTGCCACAGTTTGATAAATGATTTCGAAATATTGTTTAAGCTGTTTCAAATTATCCATCCATAAATTAAATTTAAATCAGCGTGTGTTTATAATTAACCAGTTATGTCATCTCTAGAGTCTAATGTCATTTATGAATTTATTCTAACTCAAGTTTTATACATTGACAGAAGTTTTAGAAACATCAAGTGAAAATAAAAGATGGTCAGGAGGATCCTCACTAAGCTACATCAACATTCTCCTTCATCTACATCAACTTCTGATTGAAGATCACTTGTTAAGTGCTAATAAATTAAAAACTTTGGAAAATGCATAAAATAAGTTGGATTCAAGTTTTTTTAGAGTCTGTATATTAGAAAGTTCAAGGTTGAGCTGAATGACGATAAACAGTTTGATTATTAATGGAATACTTGTTTATCATCTTGTTTTAATTCACTACTGTCAACAGTATTACTTGTGTAGTTTATGTCTTAGCAACATTTATAGGCAGGGTCCCTGGCCAAGTCACGTGACCCCCTGGCACATAGGCTCACCAGTCGGACAACCTTACCAACATAACACTTCTAAAACAGCCTATAGTTGTTTCGTTGTTACCATCACTTCATAACAACTACAGAATGACGTAGCACTTCGCAGTTGTCATCTGACAAAGAATACTTTCCTCTATATGTTCCAATAATGGAACTGCTTTTCAAGAACTTTCATATTTGATTCTGGTTCCTACAATTATTCATCATTTTGTACTTCTGTGCATTGACAATTTTCATAATTTATTTTGTTAATAATGGTTATGACAGTTATTTATTTTTATTATTCTCCCTGGGGTATTAGCTACTTCCAGTGGGGAATCCCACCTACCAGTGATATCTTGGTCTGCTACCCATCCCTCATCACCTGACGCCACTATATAAGCGCCAGTCTTCTTGGTTGTGCTCCAGATTCTTGACGACTACGGTGCTCTTCACACCAACTCCAAGGCTGAGCGACTGATTACCTCATCTTTAGAATATTGTTCTACTGTCTTCAAATTATGTCCTAGAAATTGTACTGATAAAGCCTCTGGATGGCGGAACGTCTACATTAAAGATACCCAGATGTTGCACATGTGTCTAATTTTGATTGTATAGCACTATCTGTCCACACTTTATATTATCATTGACATGTTACAATGTGTACTGTCAGAGACACGCTGGCCAAGTCTTAGTACAAAACTAAAAACCTCTTCTAGTCTACTGACCTTGTTACTTTGTCCATATAATTTTTTTCTTATTATTTTTTTATTAACACATCGGCCGATTCCCACCAAGGCAGGGTGGCCCGAAAAAGAAAAACTTTCATCATCATTCACTCCATCACTGTCTTGCCAGAGGGGTGCTTTACACTACAGTTATAAAACTGCAACATTAACACCCCTCCTTTTGTTATCCTCATCATCTTACTCTTTCCTATATTCACTTTCAATTTTCTTCTTTTACATACCCTACCAAATTTATCCACCACCATCTGCAACTTCTCTTCAGAATCTCCCAAAAGCACAGTGTCATCAGCAAAAGCAACTGGGCAACTCCACTTTGTATTTGATTCTTTGACTTTTAACCCCACACCTCTTGCCAAGACCTCGCATTACTTCTCTTACAACCCCATCTATAAATATATTGAACAACCACGGTGACATCACACATCCTTGTCTAAGGCCTACTTTTACTGGGAAATAATCTCCCTCTCTCCTACACACTCTAACCTGAGCCACACTATCCTCATAAAAGCTCTTCACTGCTTTCAGTAACCTACCTCCTATTCCATACACCTGCAATATCTGCCACATTGCCCCCATATCCACCATATCATACGCAATTTCCAAATCCATAAATGCCACAAAAACCTCTTTACCCTTATCTAAATACTGCTCACCTATATGTTTCACTGTAAACACTTGGTCTACACACCCCCTACCTTTCCTAAAGCCCCATGTTCATCTGCTATCCTGCTCTCCGTCTTACTCTTAATTCTTTCAATAATAACTCTACCATACACTTTACCTGGTATACTCAACAGACTTATTTCCCTATAATTTTTGCACTCTCTTTTGTCCCATTTGCCTTTATTATTATTATAATCAAATAGAAGCGCTAAACCACAGGGGTTATACAGCGATTTGCCTTTATATAAAGGAACAATACACCCTCTCTGCCAGTCCCTAGGTACCTTACCCTCTTCCACACGTTTATTAAATGTTGCATGCAAAGAGTACGTACCCTTTATTTGGAGCATGTTAAACACACCTCGAGAAAGTGCAAAGGTATGCAACAAGACTAGTCCCGGAGCTAAGGGTATGTCCTACGAGGAGAGGTTAAGGAAATCGACCTGACGACACTGGAGGACAGGAGAGATAGGGGGACATGATAACAACTGAGAGGAATTGACAAAGTGGACAGAGACAGAATGTTCCAGAGATGGGACACAGCAACAAGGGGACACAGTTGGAAGTTGAAGACTCAGATGAATCACAGAGATGTTAGGAAGTATTTCTTCAGTCACAGAGTGGTCGGGAAGTGGAATAGTTTAGGAAGCAATGTAGTGGAGGCAGGCTCCATACATAGCTTTAAGCAGAGGTATGATAAAGCTCATGGCGCAGGGAGAGTGACCCAGTAGCGGCCAGTGAAGAGGCGGGGCCTGGAGCTGTGACTCGACCCCTGCAACCACAACTAGGTGAGTACACCGACATAGGCTCCCCTCCAACCAGCGAACCATCGTTAAGGGTTTGGTGATGGGGCCCCATCATCAAATCAACGACTCGGTTCAGCCAATTATAATGCGAGTTTAACAATGGCAAAGGCGATGTGGTTACCACTCGCAAATTTGTCATTGTCATTCCTGCATTGAGCTGGTTGTGGTATGGTGGTCTCTGTCTATTGGCTGCTGTTTTGCCTTGACGACTGTGGCTTGTACTATTATTACTCTTTCTGTACATAGTGTACATACTTGTACAAAGCCTTATCTAATACTTGGTGAAGGAAAAGACAAAAGTCTGATATAATACAAATTGCTTGGTGAAGGAAATACAAATTCAAATCATTTTATATTGTGTTTCTTTGCTCCAAGCTCCCTTTAACTCAGGTTAACAGGCCATTGAACCTGAGGTTGTAATATGGGTAGCCTGTCTCGGAGCTGAATTTGGAGACTTAGAGCAGGAGTTGAGCCTAGAGCTGAAGTTGGAGCAGGAGCTAGTCTTCTATCTAGATAGCTTGCTATCTGGCATTGCTTACGCTTTGCCAACGCTTCACGAATTTTGTGTGTCATCTTTGCATTTACTTCGCTAAGGTCAGCCT